>JBBPLP010000802.1:0-12597 GCA_038089875.1 Fistulinella prunicolor
GAGCACGCGTACCTGACGCAGTGAGGCGCCATAGAAGCTGTAGAAATGCTCGGTCAGAGTTCATTGTCTGGAGAATGAGTATTGAGTGACTAGCAGATATGCCGAGGTGAGAAGGAAGCAGACAATTATCCATGAAGAGGCCTTACGAGACGAAACGCGAAGGGTTGATCGCCGTAGATAGGACCGACAAAGAGTAGTTGTTCACATTCTTGTCGTCCCTGGTGAGTATACGTTTTTCACTATTTTCTGTCCGCGTTGAGTATCGCTATACGGCCAATAAAAAGTGTCAGTATCAATAACATCCCGACCGTTTTGTCTCTTTCCGAGCGATGATATATTGGTGGACTGACCATTGGTATCGGAGTAGCAGTGACCATGGAACTGAAATCTGGACGTGTGTACCTGGAACAGGGAGACATCCACGGTTCGAGGACCCTAACTCCCTCCTGAAGAGCGAGAAGTCGATATGCATCTGGAGGCCTCAAGGATGTTCTTGACGAGAACAAGGGAAACTATTTCACGAGTGGCGACATAGACGACGAGACTCTGAGGGAGTGCTTTGGTACGGGGATGAGGAAAGCAGGTTGACAAACTTACTTGACCATAGATCCAAATGTCGTAGATAGATCTGTCAGCCGTCTCCAGAAATTCGAAGGACTCGTGTGGGCACGCTGTCGCAGAGGGGGGTGGAGTGGCAAGACAAAAACACGCCGACGGCTCGCCTTATACTAGACGGGCTGGTTACCAGGCTACCTGAGTCTCTTGGCATGCTCTCGTTCCAAGTGACTTCCCATTATGATTCATGCACATGATCGTTCCCCATGCGGAAACCGACCTTGAAATCACCCAGACAAATATGATCGAAGGCAGTTCATCACACTCACATGAACTTGCGAAGGGTCGCCTCGGAATCGAAGCACGACAGTCTGGGCGCTCTTCACCCTATTTGACACACGAACCCCTTTGGTTCGTGGCGCCGTGTACTGGTCTCGCGGGCCGAGCCGCCGCTGCCAACTTGTCCACAGCCGGCACAGCATGGTACTCAGGTACACTTACGACACCCTCGACGCCGTCACGACAAAAGGGTTCGCGCCGATCAATGTCGGTGGTCGGCGTATGTAAACGTGAGGTCTCACCTCACTGATTGCCTCTGGATCGAGATTCCTCCATTTATTTAGCGCGCCGCCGCTAAAAACTTGTTTTGTGTTGTTTACCTCTCTAGGTTCACTCTTCCCATAGAGGGAAAATGATCCACGGTCGCCTGTCCAATCCCGTCTTGACCTCGATCAACCATTCCAAAAATCACAGATACTGGGTATTTTGTCATTGCAAATATCGTGCTACGCTTCTACATACGGCGTTATTCAGGGTGAGAGACAAGTCAGCATAAATGAGACAATACAGATCGGACAAGATAGCAAAAGATAGCAAAAGAGGGTCGTTTGTGAGATGATACACCTTGCGTAAAGAATCTCTTCATGTAAGAGTCTATACTTGGTTCAAGATTCAATGAAACGCATCCAGATGCGCAGCTCCTCCAGGTCCACGTGCTCGTTCCTTCGTCGAGGACGGAGCAGGTTGAGTTTACGGACATCCAAAAGGTCCTGGTACTCGGGGTGCTTCTTGGGTATGTGCCGTTTCAGGGCATCCTTTCGGGACAACCTGGACGCGTCGTCGTCAGTGAGCACACAGGCCGGGACACGAACGCGAGACTTACGGTTTGCATCGCGTTCCGAGCAACTCGCCAATGTAACACACGTATTGGCCCTCGTCTGGTAAATGTCTTTTGTTGTGATGACGCCTGCGTCGGACGAGGACCCATTTACCGCACGGTTCGCAGCGGTACCTCTCGTTTCCATCCTGTGGTTGGAGTATGAGCCGTCGAGACGTATTCCATGTGGTCAGATCTACATACCGAGTCAGTCCGTCTTCTTTCCGCTGGATCGTTCTCTGATGTCACAATGTGTTCCGTGGTGTCGGACGGGCTCGGCATGGGTAGAAACGTGATTGGCGCGGCGGGAGCTGCATCGGATGCCACGTTATTTTGAGTGTCTTCCCTGTTGATCGGGTCAGGGTGCAACGCAAACTCAAAGACGAAAGGGCCGTCAGAGGAAAGTTGCTTGGGAGCCTGCTGAAAGCTTGTAGTCGCTTTTGGGAGTGTAGGAATAGACCACTTCTGGACGGGCAGCTGTCGAGAAACTTGCTCGGGTGCCTGCTGAAAGCTTGTAGTCGCTTCTGGGAGAGTAGGAGTAGACCACTGCTGGATGGGGAGCTGTTGAGAAACTTGCTCGGGTGTCTGCTGAAGGCTCGTAGTCGTTCCTGGGGGTGAAGGAAGGGTCCACTGTTGGATGGACAGCTGCTGAGAAACATCCTCGGAAACTTGCTCAAGGCTTGTAGTCGCTTCTGGGAGTGTAGGAATAGCCCACTGCTGGACGGGCAGCTGCTGATAAACTTCCTCGGGGACTTGCTCAAAGCTTGTAGTCGCTTCTGGGAATGTAGGAATAGCCCATTGCTGGACGGGCAGCTGTTGAGACACTTGCTCGGGAGCGTATTGTCCATATTGTTGGTTCGCAGCAGCGTCCGGCTGCATGTTGAACGCGAAGGGGTCTTCGGAAGAAGCTTGGCCAGGCGCTTGCGAAAAACTTGGAGTGGCTTCGGGTTGGACGCCAACAGATTGGAACGCGAACAGACCGAGCTGTTCTTGAGGGTTCGTTGGTGCTTGGAAACAGTAGGCTTTTGGCGCCGGGACGGGGGCGGGGGTGGTAGCACATCCAAGGGGCATGCCAGGGAAAGGGTAGAATGGTGGCTGGAACATGGGCATCTGGTATCCGGCACCATACAAGCCCGGGAAGAAGGAGGGGAATGCCGGATGGGTGGCGCGAGGGGGGGCAACCATTGGCAGGCCAGAAAATCCGGGAACGGGTTGCATTGGAGGGAACGGCGGAAAGGTGTCGAAGGGAGTACTGGGGTAGGCTTGTTTTCCAGGCGACGCGTCCTGACGCGTTGTGGCTGAGGCTATGGGTTGATCCAACATGGAGATGTGTGAGTGAGAGGGTGGATAAAATGCCTCGGAGTGAGGGACCGGAGGAAGGATTTCGATGAAGGGAAACTCGTCGGAGGGCCTGGATTTTATACCCAAGGGATCCTACCTGAGCTTGAGGCGCTTTTCATGCCGTTATCTTGTGTGCCAAAGCGCGCCCGGGAGTGATTCTTGGAATGACGTTGTGAATCGATGGAGGGTTGCGGTCCATAAAATCAAAGCATGTCGTGTGACTAGGATGGTACCGTAACGCGCGATGTGTGGGGAATGGACGCAAATGGAAGGTCAATTAGACTCATGTCGGTGTGGACCTACAAGAGGCAATGCCCCGGAACACAGCGGCGTCGCTTTGGTGGATGTTTTCATCGACAAATTTGTAAGTCCATCTTTCTGAAATCTATTGACAAATAGATCTGGCTGATTCGTGGTTCCTGTAGGTTTGTATCCGCAGACTATCTGAAAGCAACATGTCCTAACTGAGATGTGGAATGATCGACACAGTCCACTCGCCTTTCGCCGACCGAATGAGAATACTGTCGTTATGGTTTAGCTGGTTATCGGCTCACTTCCCGGCCGAACGCGTCCAGAAGGGTGAGCAGAGGAAAGCAGTACAAGGGAGATCTAGCGCCGGGATAGCACCAATCTCTTGGATCTTCACCAAAGGTCAAAGCACCGCGCAGCTGGGCTATTCCGGGATCCTTTGTGAACGCAATTCATGATTGTAACGTGTTGCCGACAAAGCTCAAAGGAACAGGGACGTCGGGTTTCTGGTTTACGTGGTTGAATGCCGCTTTGGCATACCGAGTGGTTTGCTTGCTCGGCATCTACGATATACGAGCAACGTAGATGAGTTGTACTGGCTTCCAAGCAAAGTAGACCTACTCATTTCTTCTTACGTGCTCAAAGCGAAAATAGCCATGGAATTTCCTCGACGCAAGAGTAGCCCGTGAAGTAAACATCGACAATGATCCCAAAAGCTTGTTGCGACACGATCACCGACCCAGCTCGCGCATGCCTCCTGCTACACATTTAGCTCGCTGGGTCAGCGGATTCAGACGGCAGCCACTCTGGTAAACAGGTCCGTATCCTGGCAAAGCCTATCAGTAGAAAATATAATACACACAGACACGATACAGACAAGAACAGTCGTCCAGGAACGCCTCCGACAGCAATCGGGACCGGTCGACCATTCGAGCTCGCCAAAATCAATTAGGGCAGCCCTTGATACCTCGGACCATTCAGTCAACCGGTGCCTTGATGGTGTTCGGTGAGTACAGCGTCAAAAAAAAAGCTAGTCACTTACAGAGCAGGGGGGTGAATTTCTTGTTCTCTCTCGAGCACAAGGCAGGGACACGACGACTAACCGTTCCACAAGCTTTCCGGAGGAAAAGGATGCAATGTATGTCGTGAACTCCTGTTACCAAGGAACTGATAATCAGATCGGTCAAGCACAGACGGCCTGCACGCTGAACTGACTGGCGGAAGGAGGGGGGACGCGAAGGGAGAGAAACAGTGGGTTGACCCACATATGAAACAGAGTACTTAAACCGTTGTTCAGTAATGTCTCAGACTCTGACCCACAAGCCACCGTTGGCGTGGAGGTCTGCAAAGAATACTTAGGTAGAAGGCATGCGGACGGGTCTCCGACTCCAATGAGTTGTACGCAACTGCACATTCAGTAGTCTCTAGGAACGTGGCAAACAAGTTGTTCAAAGGGGCGCTGTCAGTGATTTCGATTGAGTGGTGTCCGGGGTGAAAAAAGCCCGAGGTGGGGCGGTGGCGCATATTCAATCTCCGCCTTGCTTCCATGTGATACTCGATCGCTATTGTGCGTCATCGCCCCCTACAACGACCTAGACTACCGTGCTGAGCGAAGTCCTAGGTGATGAGACTGCGGATAGGTTCACCCGCCATTTGGGACGGCGTCTCTCCAAAGAGTGGAAATGCTAGATCGAACTTCAACAACTTCAATTTGCCAGTCAACCACTGTAAAATTTGTGCGCTCTTTGTGGCGTGTGCGAGTTCCACCGTTCCCCGAGCAGTCTTGACTATCACGATCCTACATCTTCACTACCGCCGCGATTTCAAGTCAGTTACTGTACCTCCTTCAACGCGTTTTCCCAACAGCTCGCCTTTCGACCAGCAATGACCAGCATGTTGGATTCGAAGTGGGTTTTCCGATCGCGGCCGCCGACGCTCCGAGGGCAGTCGAACTTCAACCCAAATTCAGACGGGTTAAACGGTTGTCCTTCCAGCGCGCAAGAAGTAAGTCATGCTGGTTCGTTCATTCATCTGATCTATTCTTACAGTGGCCATTCGTTAGTAGTCACGTATCACCGCCCGGACGTATTTTGCTATTCGCATGTTTGGCCTACCCGGTCGTTCAGTAATAACGTCAATCGCCTACGATGCCCTCTTCAACCTTATACAACACTATCTCCGTCACATGGGGAGCGACGCCAGACAAATGACGCTTGTATGCACCGGGAACCCCGTCGCATCAATACCATGTGCTCGGGTCCAGGTATTTATTTGACCCGGTTAAATATAACACTGTACAGATTGCGCCCCATCTCATGGGAATATAGTCACAAGTTATGATCCCATCGCACACCACGTGTCCTGATGCTAGAAGAAAAGGTTCTGTCGTTCAGTTCCAACACCGGATGTTGTTCCAACCATACAAATTGTCCCCGTAAGGAGTTTCGAACTACCCCCGATCCAGCGCCCGACGACAAGGGACATCAAAAATGAGCGAAGTGAGTGGCTGAGATTCTATAATTAAATGTATTGTTGAGTAACCTGCCGCAGTAGACACATACACAGAACATGCCACGTCGTGTAATGCAAAAATGCATCACTACCTCGCGGTCTATGATGCCCAACCGTGGGCTGTGACCGTACCGCGTTCATGATGTCGAAGATCTATTCTGTTCACCCCCTGGCGATGCTTCAAGAAACGTTTGCCATCCTACTAAAAAGCTACCATACATACGGCCTTGTATTTCAATAAAGCTAGCCACGCGAGGGAAAACTCATTTTTGTCAAAGTGCCATCGCCCTCTTGCAAAGGGTCCTGTCAAAAAGTTACAATAGTCCTCGGACGTGTGCCACCAATTCCAACTGAGTCTACCACCAAGCTTTCAATGTCACACTTTAATCGGTGCTCTCTTCGATATTCAACACTCCAGATCGATGTCGTGTACTTGTCATTTCCATTTACGCAGAGTCGACTTCGTCATCGTGCCAGCCATCATTTATTCTATACAACGATTCGCTTGTTAACCTACGACATTCTGGTAGTTTACTGATAGTCACTCTGGACGATGACCGTATCGATATGCTCCGTGGCTGGCACCGACACAATCGCACGTTATAATATCAAAATATCAAAATCAGTTCGTAAAACTCACCCTTCTTCTCGGCTTGAGCTCTATTGTGGGCATCCCAGGCATTTAACTTTCAGATCGACCCACGATCAGATTGATAAGGAATGAGACAATGAACAAACGTACTCCTTTGGTCTCGACAAGCTGTGTTAATGCAGCAGCGGCGAAACCAGCACTGCGGGCATGAATATGAGATCGAGGCATGATCCGGTCGACAAGTCAGTCTTACGCAATTTTCTTGGCCTCGGCGTGGCTGCTAGGCTTTCCGTTTGCAGCACAGTGCTTCTCATACGCGCCAAGAGCCTAGATGAGACGGCGATGGGCAACAGCGATCAGCGTGGGAGACACGCATCGGATAGAAAATGTGCACACCTCGTATGCAACGGCGCCAGCAAGCGCATCGTGGGTAATGCTACCATGGTGCGTGCTGCTGTTCTGTACAACGGCAGTCAGGATCACAGCTCATCCTCGAAATAGAGCGGCAAATAGACGTACGACTTCGTCGTAATGAGGCTGGAAAGCGTCGAACAAACCCATGATTGTGATCGATGAAGTGATAAGATGAAAGAGGGATATGGATGGGAGTCGACAGGACCGGCTTATATACTTCCTAGGCCATCACCCTAGCAACCCAAAACATCAGGTGACAAGGGCGGAAGTTCCCTATCGGCGACCACTTCAAGCTGTTGTTTCAATCCCCATGATCACTGCCTCGTAGACTTTCAGATCAGAAAACTCCGAGTGTACTGCTTTAGATGCACATCAGTGATATCTACTGCGTGAATTACGTAAATAAACTTGATATCTTTAGGCCGCATAATTTACTTTACCGTAGGTCCTCGCCGGCTGTGCAGGTAGTACTAGCTCCCAGGGCCCAAGGAGGTTCGCGGAAGACAAGAAGAAGAGGCAAGTGCAGCAAGAGCTGACCAGCTGGGCGCGACGTTCTCAGAGTCCGAGAAGCGTACTTAGTCGGCAATTCCCGATAAGTAAGCTTACGTCATACTTTGCACCTGGACGCGGACTCGTGTCTAGCATCAATCCAAGCTCGAGTCGTCCTGGTCCAAGAATCATGGCTCCAATTCCCATTATTTTCGACGCGGACACGCAAACCCTTCTCGAAGCAGTCGAACGACTCCAAACCGACCTTTCGACGTTCCAGATCCCGCGGCTTCGCGCATGCACGGGGCCGCTTGCCACGCAGCAAGCGTGTGCCGCCGAAGTCAGAGAGGACATTGAACAACTGGCCAAGCAGGTCGAGGTGAGTGGTGTTGGTCCTAGGACTGCGATGAATGTTGCATGACAACTGAACTTGGTGGTATGACATGGCAGGAACTGGACGTCCTCGTAGACGATCACCGGAACGACAGGGCGCGGGCGGCTCTCAGACTCAAGGTGGACGAACACTTGGAAGTGCTTGATAGGTCTGTTCTTTTCGCATCGTTTTCTTCCATATGCTCACGCCTACAGACTACGCAAGGAATCCCGGGCAGCCTTATTAGCCTCGAAGCGTGCATTAGATGCACAGAGCCGATTACAGCGCGAAGAGCTTCTTCGTTCGCCTTCAGTTCGAGAACAAGCGTCCACTTCCAACGAGAAAGTCACGTTCGTGTCCTCAACCTCTCATAGTAGAACGTCTCGTTCCAGACTAACAAGGACGATGGATTTTGCATTTCAGAGAGGATGTACTGATGAAGGCGAATAACAATGTCACAGAGGCTCTCCAACGAACGATCAACCTCATGCAAAAAGAGCTCGAACAGAGCGTTCTCTCTGGTCAACTCCTCGGTGCGTGCATCTTTTTCCTCGTAGCGTCAACTAACACCACCCGCAACAGAAACCTCTACGACGAATCTTCATTCGGCCTCGCAGGCGCACGATACGCTCAACTTCCTCATTGGCAGCTCGAAACAGCTAGTGACTGCGCTCGAGCGAACAGATTGGCTTGATCGCGTGCTCATCATCCTGGCGCTTGTCTTCTTTGGACTCGTGGTGCTGTTTATACTGAAACAGCGGATACTAGATCGAGGGTTGAGGATCGCATTTTGGTGGACGAGGTTCGTACCTGGTGCTGGTAGTTCGCGTTGGCCAGTTTCTGGGGAAATGTTGAAGCAAACAGTGGTGGAGGGGAGTGCAGGAACGTCGCTAACGAGCGTCGGCGCTGTGGTCACGGCGACGACTGTTCCTACGACGCTCGTTTCCGTGTTGGCAGCCACTGCTACCTTGTCGGGATGTACGGAGGAAGCCTCGCAGGCGGGGGAATCCGTGTTATCGTCACTCGTTTCAGAGTCTGTCGCGGCTGTTTATTCGGAGAGCACTCTTATTCCCGATCCTGTTCACGTCGAGCTATAGGCAGGTCCGGTACCACCATACCTGCCACCTGATTACCCCATTAATAGGATTATTTTCAGCATACGCCATTTAATTGATGTGCCTTTTAAACAATATAGCGAATGGTTGAACTTCAAGAGGAAAAGTCGTGGTATGCGGTTTTATCAATGTAGGCCGATCAATCAGCAAGATATGAGTTTTTAAGGAAAATGGCGACGACTCCGCCGATTGGTTGACTCCGAGATCTAAGATGTCGTCTCCAGCAAGTAGGTACCGGCACCAACGGGAGCAAGCTAGGTGAACATACAATATTTACTTTTGCTAAGCTGTCATCCATTATTCAGTACAGGTGCGAGGTATTCGAGTACGTATACTTTACTACTTGGTCGCACGCAACGCTTCCTCTTCGCCTTCGCAGGGCCAAAACTCTGCTTCAAGTTCGACGACGCGTTCCCATATCGCCTCTGCGCGAGCAAGTGCCTCTGATGCGCTCCGTCCGGCCAACGGCTCACCTGCCATGACAGGGGTGAAGTAAGTGTCCACGAGATTGCCAATCCCTTGCACGAATGATACAAAATCGGGGTTGGCGCTGGACCAGCTGTAAGAGAGGTCCCGGATCGCATTAGTCGTGAGGTCAACTTGTGATTGCATTTCCGTTTGGGACGGAGGCGATTGAGGAAGAGCAGCATAGACGGTCGACCACGCGTCCAAGTAGACCTGTCGTCGATTTGAGTCAACATCGCCACACGCGATCGATGCGACGCACCTTTTCCATGGCCCACAAGAACACGAGACCGTCCTCAAGCGAAGCCAGCGCACCGATCCTGGCCATTTCGGCGGTATAGTCCCGCGTGGCTTTGCGTTCGCGCCAGTAGCCATGGTCAAGGGGGAGATTGTACGTGCGGGCGGTGGTGTCGAAAAAAGCGACCTCGCGGACGATGTTGGTGAGGCATCCGACGAGGATGGTGAGCGTACGCGTCGCGAGGGACGTGGGGCTGGTGTCCTCGAGAGGGATCTTGGCGATGAGCTGGGCGATGAAGCGGGGGTAGGCTTGGGCAGCGTAGATGCGGTCCTGGGCGAGATAGAGAGCGAGGCGGGACGTGGGTAGAGTGAGGGAGGCGGCGGAAGTGAGGAACGGATGGGCGATGGCGGCGGAGTACGGGATGGGCGAGGACAACGAGGCGAGATGGTCGGTCAAAGCGGGCATCGTCGTCTTAATACTCGGTCAGGTCACGTTCACGTGACTCTATCGCGACTCTCAATGAATCCACGTGGAGTTCGAATTTATTCGTCGCCCAATCGACGCCGGTCGAATGAAACTTCGTGATCAACCTAGCACTTCTTCGCATCCATGTCCAACTTGCACAGATCACATCTGTCTCTTGGGGGTCATCGCAAGCACACCCGCTGTCCACAAGTTAAGACGTATACCACACCCTGATGCTGGAAAGAGAGATTTAAAATGTGCGTTCTATTGAGTTTCAAACGTTGGACGGTATTCAAACCTAATACAGCGAACGATTGATGATATGCCGAAGAAAAATACGGCCCGGAGCTCTGCAACCACTCAAGTACCCGCGACCGAGTCCAAGAGCCCAGAATAAAATCAAACCGAGTAGCCAATATTTTCAAATTGTCGAAATGTCTACTTCCCGTTGATCGACCAGCTCACAGGGTTATGTCAACAAGTACATCCGACAGTGTCAAGACTGTGTCTTCACGCGTGGGCGATCACGTCGATAACATGTGGGTATCTGACCTTTGATATTGTGCTTATATACTAACCTTCGTGTTCTACTCAAGCGAATGAGCCACCACGATCTCTCGTCATGACTGACTCTCACTGAATGATTCCAGGTTCATTCATTCATTTGATCAACTCTTACACTGGTTACTTGATGGTGGTCACTTATCACTGCCTGGGCGTATTTTACTATTCGCAACCCGGCCGCTCAGTAACGACGACAAATTCCTACACGTGAGTGAATGGCGTACCTGAGTCTGGGTTCTGTTGCCCTTGTTCTAATGCTATGTGTTCTGTCAACGGGGCGGCGGTGACGCTAAACGAATGACAATTTATGCTCAGCCTACCCAGGGCCTCTTCGCATTAATACCATATACCACCACTACGGTACGACCATCCGTCCGCATCGAAGTATTTCGCCCGATTAAATACACATTGCACAGATCGCGTTTAAGACCCTATCGCACACTGTGTGCTCCGATTCTAGAATGAAAGGTAGATAAAGACCCTTTCGTTCAATTCCGAACGTCAGACGCTGCTCAAATCCATTACCCCGTGCAAATTGCGCCGCATGGCCTTGGACGAGACCAAAAAATAATTCAAGTCTGATCAGTGCATGCCGTGACTCGGAGTTAGTGGAGGGATGCCGAAGAAGAGCCTTTTTTACAGAGTTCCGAAACTATTACATACCTCCAATCCAGCGCTCGACAAGGGGCATAAAAATTATCGAAGCGAGCGGCTGAGACTCTGGATTAAATCCATTATCGTCGATTAACCCACCGCAAATACAGGACATGCAGCGTCGTGTGATGTAAAAGTATTAATCACCAACGCGCAGTAGTACAAAAAGTAAGCATTCAATTTCAGAGTTTAACCGGTGCTCTTCGTTATCCAACACTCAAGATCAATATTATTAACATTGTCATCCGCGCAGAGTTGGCCATTGGGTCCATCATTGTACAAACCATCATTCATTACATACAACGATTCACATCTTGTCCGTACTATGACATTCTGCTAGTTTACTGATAGCTCTGGTCGATGGCTGTATTGACTCTCTCCGTGGCTAACCCCGATGTGATCGCACATCAGCATAAACTTAGTATCAGTCCGCAAAACTCACCCTTCTGCTGGGCTTCATTCCTCTTGTGCGCATCCCAGGCATCCAGCTTTCAAAGATGAGCCCATGATCAGTTGACATGATCGAGTTTATGAACAGACGTACCCCTTTGGTCGAAGCCAAATGCGTAAAGGCAGCAGCAACAAAACCACCACTACAGGCATAGATGTCAGATAAATGCGATCTGGCACTGTCTTTACCCCCAAAAGAAATACTTACGCTACTTCCTTGGCCTTGGCGTGGTTGGCAGGCTTGCCATGTTTAGCACAGTGAGCCTCGTACGCCTTGAGGGCCTGGATAAGATGGCGATGGTGTACAACGGCGGTCAGCGTGACAGACACGACTTAGGATGAAAAATGAGCACAAACTTCGTAGGCAACAGCGCCAGCCAGTACATCGTGGGTAAGGCTTCCATGATGGGTACTATCCTGAACAACGGCAGGTCAGAATCACGGCTTATCCTGATGTATAGCGGTAAATAGACGTACGAATGTGTCGCGGTGGGACTTAAAAGCGTCAAGCAAACCCATATTTTTGATAGGTGAAGTGATAGGATGAAAGAGAGATGTGGATGGGAGCTGGGGTCGACAGGACCAAGCTTATATATGTAGTCCTCTTCGGTCACACCACATCAGGCGGCAAGAGTGGAAATTCTCCACCGGCAGCTCCAAGTCATCGCTTCAAGTATACGGTTACATACGAGGCAGTGGTCATGACGAATTACGCTACTCCAGATGTCAAAAAAAGAAACGCTGCGCGAGTTGATGTCTATGATGTCATCTAACAGCGAATGGTGGCTTCGGTTGACGCCGCGCGGAGTCCTAATTTATTCCAGAAAGAGACGCAGAGTCACGTGTTTTTTTACCCGTGCGACGATTAGTGCAATCACCGCCACCATCACGCCACACGGCGTCCTAGCGCTGCCAGCTGACCGAAGCTTCGTGATCAATCTATGTAGCGCTTCTTCGCATCAATGA
>JBBPLP010000803.1:0-12597 GCA_038089875.1 Fistulinella prunicolor
AGTTTGGAACACAGGAAGAAGAGAGTGAACTCACGATTGCCCACGGCACAGCGGTTGCTGCATTTCCGGCTTCCTCACTAATATGCACACTCGAGTCAAACGAACCTAGACATTTCAGTTGCCACTGTTAACACACTCCACCTGCAGAAAGAAACAGCTAGAGGAACAAACATACAGATCGTCCAAAGGGGGGCAAGGAATGATAGAATAAAGGCGTAACCACTCGGCCAACCATTAACTAAGCAACAGGTATTAGAACGAGAACAAGGACTGAGAAGGAGGACAAACGATCGGTGAAGTTTCCCAAAGCGAAGTCGGCGCTATTCATGTATTCCTTGGGGGTAGCAGCAGGAAGACCAATGATAACCGCAAAGCAGAGGCTATCAAAGTGGGTCAGTATTCAGGTTTGCAGAATTCTGGGACGCTACACAACTCCCGTGAGAGTGTAGCAAGATACATGCAAACACAAAGAGGCTACTACCTGATGATCAAAATGAGACACCCACCAGAAATTGAGGACGATGTAAAGATTCTGTAGTCTCGCGAGGATGGCAGTCCCAAGAGAGCAAATAACACCATGAGAAAATATTATTGCCACATAGATCCCGCTGCATAAGTGTCAGCAAAACGGGAAGCAGAACGAGACGAAAGACAGAAGAGACATCCTTCTGGACGAAGACACAAAATAGAGACATACAAGGTCTGTGCCTGGGTCGCAACAAAGTTTTGATTGTGAATATTGATTGCCGCAGCGATCTGGACGGCACAGCCCCAGTCAATGGAGGCTGAAAACAAAGACATCCGGCCCAGGAACAGATACGACACCATGAAGTCAGTCGAAACCACCCAGAATGAGATGGATAACTCACCGACTGATGCAATGGATCCTATCGTATTTGCATCTGACAGAACGGTGAACAGGCTGTGAGGGGGAGATTACGGGTTGGACGTACAACCGACAAGCCAGGAGAGAAGGTTTCGGCATCGAGGGGATGATAGAGAGTGGGTCCAAAAGTAAAGCTATATCATACATTATTCATCTCGTTGGATGAGAGGAAATGGCAATATGACTCACACCACCGGACGTAGGTGCCGCGGATGCAAGCTCTGCCATAGACATTCCGACGCAGAGGATGAAAATGCTTGCGACTACCCACTAGAAGGGACGGGATATAGTTAGTGTATCGGGTAATGGTGACATGGAACAAAGAGCAGGTCACTAAAGGTTAGGTGTTGAAAAGCAACCAGAAATTGAAAGGAAGCAAGTGCGGAAAATCGGACGTACACCCCACACCATTGCGGAGGGACCACCATTTGGAAGGGAGTAGACGAGGACGGAACTGCATATCAACGACGGGTCAAGCGAGCCATGTGTGTGGATGAGTCCTGAAACACTCACGCAATGGACGGAAGTAAGCCAATGATGCTGAATGCAATCCCAAAGACCTGTGAATACGACACTCAGTAAAAGGTAGGTGAGCACTGAGCTAACCACCTCTAGCGGGGTGAAGGCCCTCTTGAATTCCTGTTTATAACCAAGCTCGGCAAGAAGTTGTTCGTCGGCTTTTGCGATCGCTTCCTTGTTGGTCATGGCTGTAGACGAGCCCGGGGAATGTGAGGGTGGGGGTTCTGGAGCTCGACGCACGGTGTGCTATCAGTAATCGCATTGCTTTTATCCCGGCAACCCAACGGTGGTGCCTCGTCATGATAGGGTGGGAAATGATACCGGGTAAAAGGATGATAAAGGCCCGGGCCACAACTCCGGTGGGCAACTCGTTCTCTGCGATGTCGTTCAATAATATCCTGAACTGAACTCATGACGTCGTTCATGAGAATTCGAGGAGAGAAGGTCACACGACAGCCAGTGAGTTATATCCAACTAATCGGTAAAATAAAATGTGGGCTTTCAACTTTGGCATAGTCCCATTTGAATAAAATTTACCCTTGGACGAAGGAAATCTTAGAAGGCTTGCTCAACTTGGAGCGTAACCCTGGTATCAGTGGTCATGTGATCGTGGTAAAGTCACGAGACAAGTGTTGACGTGTCCAAACATTTTCTGTACGTGGCCTCCGGCGAGTAATATAAAGAAAGGTTTTCTCTCCATCGAGCATCATCCTCTCTCTCCATCTCCAACGTCGTCCTCAGCGATGCCCAGTCCGTATCGCCGACCGTCTCGTGCAAAGTCACGCCACATGGCGTCCACACTTTCTCTTGTCCTCTTTGCATTCTTCGCATTCATTTGCCTCTGCCCCGCCGTCTCCGCGCAAGACGCTAGCAAGAAGAGCGAATATGGCACCGTCATTGGTATCGGTGCGTATTCACTTGCCCTCCATCGTCTCGACTGTGCTCACTAATCGTTTTCGTAGACTTGGGAACCACGTATGTACAATGTCTCGATTTATTTTCCTTGCTGACCAGTCTTTCATCGGTCCAGTTATTCATGCGTTGGGTAGGTTGGCTCGCTCAACTGTTTTGAGCAACCTTGCTGACTTTCCACAAAGTGTTCAACGAGGTGGTCGTGTGGAAATAATCGCCAACGATCAAGGTCACCGGATAACACCTTCCTGGGTCGGCTTTACTGACGACGAACGACTGTATGGTCTACATTCTCTCCACTTCATACCTGTCCTGACAACAATGCCAGTGTCGGCGACTCTGCCAAGAACGCTTTCCACTCTAACCCCAAAAATACTGTGTTCGACGCAAAACGTCTCATTGGTCGCAAGATGGACGACAATGAACTCAAGCGGGATATGAGGCACTGGCCTTTCGACGTCGTTGACAACGGCGGGAAACCTGCTATTCAAATCAACTACAAGAGTGAGACGCGTGAATTTGTGAGTTCATGTTTACTCGTGCAGCGTCCTGCATAATATAACCTCTCGCGGTAGACACCCGAGGAAATCAGTGCCATGGTTTTGTCAAAGATGAAGGAAACCGCAGAGGCCTACCTCGGCGAAAAGGTCACCCATGCCGTTGTTACTGTTCCCGCCTGTGCGTATCGCATTCATTGTCGTGGATTCAATTATCTAATAAAAGGATCAGACTTCAACGACGCGCAGCGTCAGGCCACCAAGGACGCCGGTACAATTGCCGGTCTTCAGGTCCTCCGTATCATCAACGAACCTACCGCCGCAGCAATCGCCTACGGTCTCAACAAGAAGGCTGGTGAATCTCAGATCATCGTCTATGACCTTGGAGGCGGTACTTTCGATGTCTCTCTCCTTTCCATCGACGACGGTGTCTTTGAAGTCCTTGCGACCGCCGGTGATACTCACCTCGGAGGTGAAGACTTTGATAACCGGGTCATTGACTACTTTGTCAAGGTTTACAAGAAGAAGACCGGTACCGACGTCACCACGAACTTGCGTGCGATGGGCAAGCTGAAGCGCGAGGTTGAAAAGGCCAAGCGGACCTTGTCGAGCCAACAATCGACCCGGATCGAAATCGAATCCTTTGAGGATGGCAACGACTTCTCTGAGACCCTCACCAGGGCGAAGTTCGAGGAGCTCAACATGGATCTATTCCGCAAGACCATGAAGCCCGTCGAGCAAGTTCTCAAGGATGCCAATGTCAAGAAGGAAGATGTCGATGAGGTGTGTATCTTTATATATTTAACTTGGTCAGTGCCAACATTGTGAGGGTTTTAGGTTGTCCTTGTTGGTGGTTCCACTCGGATCCCCAAGGTCCAGCAGCTCTTGAAAGAGTATTTCAACGGCAAGGAGCCTTCAAAGGGTATCAACCCTGACGAAGCAGTTGCATATGGTGCTGCTGTCCAAGGTGGTATTCTCTCTGGCGAACAAGGCACCGAAGATGTCGTCCTTGTCGATGTCTGCCCCCTTACGCTCGGTATTGAAACCACTGGTGGAGTGTTCACTAAACTCATTCCCCGTAACACTGTTATTCCCACACGCAAATCTCAGATGTATGTGGCCCTGCTTATGAATTGTTGGCTCTCTGATCTAATTAATTGTTTGACTGCAATGCAGCTTCTCGACGGCTGCCGACAACCAGCCTACCGTGCTTATCCAAGTGTACGAGGGTGAACGGGCGTTGACCAAGGACAACAACTTGCTCGGGAAATTTGAACTTTCCAGCATTCCTCCTGCACCCCGTGGTGTTCCACAGATCGAGGTCTCTTTCGAGATTGATGCCAATGGTATCATGAAAGTCGGCGCTTCCGACAAGGGAACGTAAGTAGTATGTCATTGCTCACGGATCATTTGATTTATTTGTTAAAACTAGGGGTAAATCTGAGTCGATCACCATCACTAACGAGAAGGGTCGTCTTTCGAAAGACGACATTGAACGTATGGTTCGTGAAGCTGAGGAATTTGCTTCCGAGGACGAGGCAAATCGCAAGCGTATCGAATCGCTCAACTCGCTGTCCTCCTTCATCTTTGGCCTCAAGTCGCAACTCGCAGACCAATCTGGCCTTGGTGGTAAGCTGGATGATGATGACAAGAAGACTCTTCTGTCCGCCATCAAGGAGGCGACGGAGTGGATTGAAGAGAATGGGCAATCTGCGACCACTGACGAGCTGGAGGAGAAGTTGGCGGAGATGCAGAGCGTTGTTAGTCCCATCACGAGCAAGCTTTATGCTTCCTCGGGGGCAGATGGATTTGGGGACGACGACGACGAACCTTCGTTTGAACACGATGAGCTGTGAGGAATATCGTTGTCGGACTAATAAATGTTTCATTGTTATCATTCCCTACTATGCGCATTTTGTGGCGCAAGTGACGATGCATCAAGTACTATAAATTAGAATGACCTATCCAGTCATCTATTGGCCCGTGATAGGGTTTAGAGTGCTCTACCGTGTGATTGAATGAGTTGTGAAATTCAGAAAGTCTCCGTGCATGATGAATCGATGACAGTTGATCAATTGGCGATATTTAAGTGTAATCATGGAATTGAAATATGTTTGAATGAACGAGGGATGTACTTATCTCTACATGTAATATACATGCTGACAAGAGGTGCGTCAGGCAAGGAGACTGAAAGAAAAGAGGGGATGGAGCTGGAGATGAGCGTGCTGGGGAGGAGAACTAATCAAGCAGGTATGGGTAAGACGGTACAGGAATTACAGGGGACACGTATATGTCATGCTGGAAAACGTACGGCGGACGCAGTAATGTATACAGAGCGTGATTCGTGTCGAGATTGCATGAACAATGCGTGGGTATGATACGGGATGCGGACCGGAGTGAGGGAATGTCGTTAATCATCGTCTTCGTCGTCGATGGGGTACGCTGGGAGCGGTCCTCGTATGGGCAGACGCCTAGCGTAGGGGGAGGGCTGGTCCGGATCGGGCGGGACGGAGAGGACGAGACGGAAGGCGTCCTTTCCGTTGAGATAGAATCGGTAGAGCCGTTTCTCGCGGATGAAGCCGAGAGATTCGTAAAGGGAGAGGGCGGGGATGTTGTCGAACTCGGTTTCGAGGACGACCTGGGATGCATCTAAGTCGTGCGCCACAGGGGGGCCATTGGGACTGACCTCGGTGACGCCGTTGAGTTTCATGACGTCGATCGAACGACGAACGAGCGTGCTCGCTGAGAGGGGGATCATATCACGTGAGGTTGGAGGAGCAAGTCGAGATCCGAGCAAGGGTTGTGGGCACGGTAGGCGGTCCGTCAGCGCAGCGAGGGGTAGAGGAACGGCACGCTCACCGACACCGCGTTTGCGCCAATTTTTATTGACGCTGAGCATGGCGATGTAGCCTCTATTCGAGACGTGCTTGTGCATGCTCTGCTTGCACACGATGACGCCTATCGGAACCGACGAGCCTGCCGGTATAGCCTGCGAGCACGCATCGGGTGAGCAAGGACGAGGCACACAGACAGGGGAACGCACGAGGAACGCGAGCTGTGGCCTGGCGGTGATGCATGTGAGCAAGGGGGGCTGAGGGGGGAGACCGGACGTACCATTGGTGTAGAAAGTAGCGATAGGTGTATATGACATAGGGTTCACTGAGTTCACTCTGTACGAGGGAGACGATGTGGGGCAAATCTGATTCGCCTATATACTGTCTGTACAGAATGTCCGTCTCTGCCGCCATCGCAGTGTCTGTGTCTGTGTCTGTCTGTGTCTTGTCAGTAAGAAAGGAGCGACACGACCTCGAGGACGCGACTGACTGGCCGTAAATGGCTGATATGACCAAAAGATCGCTTTAGGAAATTATTTCCCATACCTATACAACGCGCGCGAGTGGCTTTCGAACGGCCAGTTGAGTTCACGCTCGACGATGGAGTCGATCGCCACGCTCAGGTCCGTCCTCGCCACTGCCCTCACCGCACGCGGACACGGTGAACAAGACCTTTTTGACGACCTCATCCTACACAAGGCCCGTCTGCGCGACCTCTTGGACGTCGGCCAGCCCTCGCCCCAAGAACAACGCGAACTCCAGTCTGGTGCGTCGTCGTTCCACACCACACCACCGCGTTTCGTACTCACGTGTCGTGTAGGAAAGATCGCGATAAATGGCAGGTCTCTCGCGGTCAACGCCGACTTTGCCCAACAGACCATCTTCCTCGCGCAGCACCTCAAATGCTCCGAAAAGTACATTGCTAGCATACTTCATGTCATCATGTCCGAAAACCCGCATATTGGCCCGGTAAACTCGGTCGAGGCAACCATCGTCGAGTTTCATCAGCGACGCCGTCATCTCGTCGATTGTTTGCGTTACCTCTTCGAAGCCGCCGAGCTAGCACAACAGCCGGACGTACCTAGGCTCTATCTCCGTCTCGAGGCTTTCGTTCGGCAAGAACTGGTCCCTGCAACAAAGTCGGCTGGCGCAGACGCCTCTCTTGCCTCTCGCATCTTCAAGGAGGTCGAATCGCTAGGGGCCGCCCTTGCACAGGCCCAAGCAGCGAGACAAAACGCGCAGAGTAACACCGTCCCCCCGTCTGGCTCATGTGCGTACATCCTTTCCTCGTTCTGGCCACTCTATTGATGTCGCCTCAGGTTCACAGCCCTCTTTGGGTTACGACATTCTAAACGCCCGTTGCGACTCGCTCAAGTATGAGCGACGGTATCTGTCCATGGTCTACTACCAGATCGCCCGTCTAGGGTACTTCTCCCCAAACGACGTACAAAGGTCGATCGATTGGCTTGCAGTCAATCCAAACGATCCCATGACGTTTTACATTCTCGCTGCCACCCTTGCCGCATTCGACCCAGCAGACCCCCATTCCTTCGCCGGCAAAGTCCGCAAAAACCTCGCCATCGACAAGAGCACGATCACATATATGAAACGACAGCTTGCTCCCGCCGCAAACTGGAAAGAGCCCGGCTTGAAGGCGACCATATTACTCAAGTGGACACTCTTCATGACAGAGACCAGACACCGCGATCCTTCCTTGGAGAACCAAGAAGGGTTCAAAACGGACGAACTCGAATCTCAGATATGGAATGCCGTTCAGGGTGACGCGTTCACATACCTCGCCGTCGCCCTCATTCAGTTCCAGAAACGCACGCACAGTTCGCCTATAAGCTCATTCGCGCAATTTATCCAAATCATTCCTGAGCAACAGGAGCAACAACAAAAGGAGCCGCTTGCTGACGAATTCAAGCTCCCCGTACTCAACATGTGCGATGTGCTCGTCAGGTCTTTGCTCACGTATGCCAGCTCGGAGCTGCGTAAAATCAAGCAGAGGCAAGAGGATGTGCTTGCAAGCGTTCGGACGGATCGGTCTAGGATGTTTAGGTCTGCTGCCCCCGTCAGCAGTGAAAGTGAAGGTCAGCCTGCGCCACGGAACGATATCGCCATGTTGTATTCGCTTATTGGCATCCTCTACACGTCTCTCCCGCCCGAGCGTGCGCTACAGTTCTGGGGTGCAACGCCCCTTGGCGAGACACAGGGTCTGTCGTACATGGAGATTACGGAAATGTCTGTGGGCAAGTTGCCATCTTTCTTGCAATGGGCCGTGTGGTCTACCCAAGTCCGTGACGTGAATATGACGATGGCGTTGTACGACATGCTTTCGGGCCTTGCAAAGGGTCAGCAATGCAGTGAGCTGGCGTACAACTTCCTCGCGCGAGGTGGCGGGGAAGTGATATCAGGCAGCAGTTTACCGAGTGCCGCTGGCTCGTATAATGCCGGCCCCTCGATATCATGGTCCATGATCTTCGCCCTTCTTGATTCCTGGGCTTCTCCTCCCCCCGGCCCCCGCACGAACCAGCCTCCTCAACAATCCCTCGTCGCTTCATTTGGTGGATTCGGTTCTCTTGCTGTCTCGCAACTTCCTCCACCGACTCAACAACAATCTCAACATATTGCCATCGGGCCAAAGGACGTACTTCTCGCCCAATCCTTCCTCCGTCTCCTCTCCACTGTAGCCCGAAGCTCTGTTGCGGTGCGCCTTGCCATTTCTTCAAGCACCCAATTTCGTGCTATCCCAACTCTCGTGTCGCTCGTTCCCCTGGGTATCCCCCTTGAACTGAAGGGCGCCTTATTCGATGCCCTCGCTGCGTTTTGCGAACCTGGGGCTGGCGTCGCCGGCGTGGATATTTGCAAAAATCTGTGGGCGTTGATGGAGAGAGTCGAAGTGATCAATGTGCGCGCATCCATATCCGGCCGGGCGATCGGCACAGGTGCCGTCTTACCGCCCGTCAAGGGGGTGGAAGTGGAGTTGGATGAAGTAGAGGCGGTACACAAGTTATATCCCGCCACCATCCCGTTCCTGAACCTACTGGCCACGTTGTTGCATTCCCCAAAGAGGCTTTCCCCACGAAGTCTCTTGGCAGATGCGGAGCCACTCAATACCATCCCCGAATCCTTGGGTCAACCCTACCGCTTACCTGGCATAGGACCTTACGTCAGCTTTGTGGTGGATAATGTGTTCGCAGGATTGCCTCGTCGGGAGTATGCACGACACTCGGAAAGATGGAGAATGAACGACTTGTGTCTCAAGTTCGTCGAGCGTGCCCTAGCAGGCTGGGAGGTAGAGAACCTCGTCCGGGGAAGCGAAGATGGAACGTTGAAGCGAGAGACTGTCATCCCGTTGCTCATCCATCCTGGGTTCGAAGTGCTCACTCGTCTGCTCACCAATTCTTCCCTCCAATCCACCATCCTCTCTTACACCGTTGACGGCATTGAAGGTTTCGAACGCGAGCTCCCTTCTGAAGAGCCCTACTTCTTACTGACCATCATCCGGGTCCTCCGCATCATTCACCGGGTCATCGAGGTTCAGGACGTCTTCCTCGACGTACTCGTCCCCATCCTTTCCGAGTTTGACAGCGCGCCATTCGTGGGGAGCGTCCATTCAAGGTCGTTCTACACACGGTTTGACCAAGCGCTGATGTACGGAACCAAGTATATCCCCGCGATCGCGGCCTATGTCGTGTACCCAGCTTACCCGGAGCTCGTCCTGCTTTCTGTCAAAATCATTTCTCAGCTCTCTTCCTCTTCCTCCGTCACCAATCTCCTCACGCTCATCGAACGCAGTCCCGACTCCGAGCGCATTCTCAGTGGATTCAGACAGTTGCTAGACGTCGAATCCTTGGATGACGTCGATACGGCCGAAACAACCGCGGAGCAAACTACGGGCGCAGGTGCTGCGGACAGAGAAACACAAGAACGTCTTGATCAAGCCATCCGGGTTGCGATTCTCGACCTTCTCATCCACAATACGGAGCGCGGAACGGCGTACCCGAACATTGGTCATTTCCTGTTATTCGGAGGTGCAGAAAGTGAGTATCAGATTCAAGACCCGCATGCGATTGGTGCACGCCGAACGTGTGCGCATGTCATCCTCGATCTCGTCAATCTGGGCGTACCGCGGATGAAATCCAAAGGCAAGGATGGAGAACGACGGCGGAAGGTGACGATACATGCAGAACCACTTTTCAATGTCCTCCCGGCGCTGAGCGAGCGGTGTTACCGCATCATCCACCAGCTCTGCGTGCACTCTCGTACGTCGGATGCAACGATGCGGTATCTACACACGAGAGAAGATTTCTTTGCACGTCATCTTATGGCGATCCCATCAAAAGTTCCAGAAGCGTCCGAGGAGCCGTTCATCGAGGTCGTGTACCATGACGGATCGCGTGCGCTGACAAGCGTATCGACACTTCGCGCATTCCTAGATTTGCGTTCTCGAATACTAGATCTCGCGGCGCTGGATCTACACGTACTGACGAACAAGGGACACCACAAGGGCGTGCTGGAGATTTTGCAGATCATATTTGGGACCGAAAACATGCAGGAGGGAGAGCCTGGATGGGAGGATGAACTGGGGATGTCGTTGCAGCCGTTCAGGGAGCTGGGCCAGTCTCATTTACGCATCATCGAGTTTATCCATTCGCTGAGTTTCGACTGGTCGGACGCGCTCACGACAACCCCCGTCGACCTGGAGTATCTGGGATCACTCAACTTGCACGCGTGTATTCGAGTAGACGCCACGGGATGCGAGGTGGTCGACCAATCTGCGCTGCTATCACTCCTCACGTCCGCCTGCCGGACACTGCATTCGCAAGGTCGCATCACAACCACTGCCCAGGCGGAGAAACTCAACGCGGAAACGGCGTACATCTTGGAAAGTTGTGCGATCGAGAATCACAGAAGGGAAGTAGCGTACGCGGTCGCCACTGGCTACGAATCGTGGCGGAGACTGCTCGACATGACGCTGACAAAGTGCTTTAGCCGACTTCCTCACGATCGACGTGAAAACATGCTCTTTGACCTCCTCCACGTTCTCCCCGGGATCGTGCGTTCCGACGTTCAAGAATCAACGGCCGTCTTGCTCTCCGAGGCCATCCTCTCTACCATCACGAAACTGCGCGAGGACAGACGGCATCAGATCATGCTCCAGTCTGCTGGGGGCGATATCGAGGCGGGTTCGTTGCCGACCGAGCGGCTGTATGCACTTCTCCGGAGTTTGTTCGAATGTATTCTGGACAACAACCGCTCGGAACTGGTCCGCGGGAACCTGTACGCGTGTTTGATCAACTATTTGCATCTTGTCTCTGCCGATGACGGAGGTCCAGATGTAGAAGCTGTCGTGGAGACGTTTGGAAAACGGTCTATGGCGCTCTCGGTATCCGCAGCCGGTTCGAGGGACGAACTTGCCCTTGCGGAGAGTCAAGGAGGGTCCGCTCGATCGACGCCAACGCCAGGCGGTCGTTCAATTCAGCTCACGGCCACGTTGGAAACGGGTTCGCTTTCCGTGATGAGGAGCGTGATGGAACGATTGGTCAGTACGATCTCTCGGGATGCGATCGATGGGACGGAGGTGTGGAAGACCGTTGCGTTCATGCTTCTCGATTCGCTCGCGCATCTCTGTCGAGCGGACAAGTCACGCACGTTGTCGTCGTCCTTGGTGAGACACGGTGTGTTGTCCAACTTTGTGAAGGGGTTGAAGGAGGCGGAGATGCATTTGCAATATGTGTTGAAGCCGGATCCGGGTATGTGTTTTTTTCTTCGTTCAGGTTTGCCGTGCTGTTTGCTGAGGGTGTCCTTTGGTGACAGACGACTTGAATCCGTTGTACGTGTATGAGGCCAAGATGTCGTTGTTTGCGCGGATGGCACAGACAAGATCGGGTGCGGAGCGGTTGCTTGAGGCGCAGATTCTCCCTGTTTTGTCTCAGTGCGAGTATTTGGATACGAGACCCGAGGAGGATCAGTCTTTCATGGGTACGTGTTGGTGTTGTCGTCTTGATGCAGAGTTCTAGGCTGACGTCATTGTAGACCAAGATTCGTTTTTGCCCTCCGCAATTCAGCGGTATCATCAGCTGTTCATGCCAGCGCTGCAACTCGTCGTAGCTATGCTAGCCTCGCTGGGTACAAAGCACACGACGGCAAACACTCAGGTGTGTAAACCTTGCTGTAGTCAATAGTTGGGTGCTTATTCACTCGTTCATTTCTACAAAGGCGCTCGAGTTCCTCTCGAGTCATAAGGACACGATCGTGATCATGCTCAAGAATGATAACGAAGAGGTGGCGCTATCGTACATTGAAGAGATTCACCTGCTCGTGTCGCTCAGCGGCAGTCTTCTCCCGCTCATTCCTAAATCAGAGCTGGCAAGTCCCCGCTCGTATTTTGTTACTGCTAGAGGAACTGACGCTCTGTAAACGCAGTTGACGATGAACACCGGCTTTGGTAGCATCCACGGTGCTATTCTGGGACTCGCCGCACGGTGTCTTGGCAACGGTCGATGGAGCCAATTAGTCCGGCCCCAGACCGACAGCGAGATCGCCCTCGCGAGCGCGTTCGCGCCAGGCCACCAATCGGAAACCAAGTTCGACGTCCAAGTTCGGCAACGGGAGCTCTTGCTTCGAAAAGCCGTCATCGAGTATCTCGGTACTGCAAGCGACTTTACGGAACCTGAGATTACGCTGGTTCTCTCTCCTGTGTTGTCGGTCCCTCGACACGATGAGCGGTCTCCGCGGGTGATAGGTGCGTTGCACTCTGGGTTGTGAGCGGGGGTCGTCGTTGACCAGGTTTTTTTAAAGCGACGATTCCGACCGTTGGAGATGCGATCGAGGCATTGAACAGTTTATGCGACGATCTCGCCGCCACGCTGAAACAAATCGCGGATCTGTCGGCGGAGCTGTCCTCGCGAGACCACATTCGTGTGGATAACATTCAAGAGGT
>JBBPLP010000804.1:0-12558 GCA_038089875.1 Fistulinella prunicolor
GATCCAAGAATTGCTTCCACCTTGCGTACATACAAACTGTCGAAGGCACCAACATACTTCCTCAAAGTTGATACCGCTTGTAATGCTTCACTGTGAGTGGGACCTGGCAGATCGAAGAGGGGGTATGGGTTATACCCGGTATGGGTGACGATTGTACCATCCTGAGACACGACAAAAATATGATTATATAATATGATTATATAATACAAATTTTCTAATATGGTATTATCTGACCCTGGGTATGGGTTATGGATCTCGAAAATGCCTATGGGTTATGGGTTATGGGTTATGGGTTATGGGTTATAGTTACAAAATCCTGCAAACCAACTTGGGAAATTGAAAAACCTATGAGTTATGAGGGGGTATGGGTTATACCCGGTATGGGTTATAAGGGTGACGACTGTAAAATACACGAAATAACTGACAGCAGGAAAACAGATAGACAAAAACACCCTGAAGTATGTACGGAGCACGACTACAGAACAGCGTCTACAGCGAAGATAACCTCTCCGTCTACTGATGCTTGTAGATCGCCTACACCGGCATTAGCATTCCGAAACTAACAAGTAACCCAAGTACACACCTTGATTTCTTCCGCGAAATGCTTTGCAATCCTGGTCCGTTGCACCTTTTGAGCGGCTGTCACCAACCCACTCTCTGGCGTCCACTCTTCCGCCGTCAGAACGACCCCTTCCAACATCTCCATCGACTTGAAATCGTTCTTCTTGCCGACCGCGTTGCATTCTTTCAGCACTAATACCTGTACCGCCTCGTCTTGGCATAAATCTGCGAGGGGAGCGGTGGAGTCCACCCCAAGCAATGGAGCCTGTTCGAGCGCATTACGTAGGTTTTGTTCGTGCACGAAGATAATGGCAATCGGTTGTTTGGCGTGTGGAGAGGCGTACACGCACATATTGACGACGAAGGTGCAGACCTTGTACGTCGCTTCCAGACGTTCTAGCGCAATATACTACGCCATATCTCGTTGGAAACTAGTAGGATTCATACAGTGCACGACATACCTCACCACCCTGAAGCTTCACCAAATTCTTGATCCTATAACAATCATAAATATAGAATCCGCAGTTCTAAA
Source organism: Fistulinella prunicolor (assembly GCA_038089875.1). Lineage (NCBI taxonomy): Eukaryota > Fungi > Basidiomycota > Agaricomycetes > Boletales > Boletaceae > Fistulinella > Fistulinella prunicolor. Next base: position 1,094 of record JBBPLP010000804.1, read on the forward strand.
ACACAAAACCACACTTACCGGTCAATCAGTGAGAGTGTCCCGTCCGGATGCCACTGGCCGACATCCCCAGTCCTCAACCACCCATCCTTCGTGAAGATCGTCTTGTCCTCGTTCAAATCAGGACGCTTGTAATATCCCTTGGTGACCGAAGCTCCCCTGATACATACTTCACCCTGAGGCGGGTTCCCAGTTGCTCTGTACCCCGCGTCAGGGACATCGATCAACTTGACCTCGATGCATGGCGAAGGAAGCCCGACAGAACCATATTGCATCAACTCAGGCGGTACAATCGCACACATGGCGCACGACTCCGTCATCCCATACCCTGCAGTTTGCCCCATCAGTGTGCGTTAATAGGACTAGACAAGAAACTGACCTTGGATCACCGTTACCAACGCTACCGACAAAAATTCCTGCGTCTCCTTACTCAAGGCTGCGCCACCGCTCAATCCCCAACGGAGACGCCCCCCTGTTGCCGCTCTCACCCCGCTCAGCACAGCAGCATCGGCGACATCAGATAGCACGGGGAGGTTGGTCCTCTTGAGAGCCATGGCACCGTGGAAGAGAGTCTTCTTCAGAGTCCCACTCGCGTTCACCTTGGAGAGGATACCCTTGCGGATCGTCTCCCAGACCTGGGGTACCCCGGCGAGAAGCGTCGGTTTGAAGGTGAAGATGTCTCCCCTGCAGTTCCGGACAGATGAATCCATCAGTGTCTTGACACGCCCATACCCCGTCTTCGCGCCCTTTATCTGAAGCGTTACTTCCACCACATACTCCAGGATATGTGCAAGGGGTAGGTACGCCAGGCAGGCATCTTCCTCGCCGAAATGGTTGCCAATTAAGCGTAAGACACCCCCGATGGAAGCCACCACGTTGCCGTGGGTAAGGACGACACCTTTAGGAGCGCCCGTACTGCCACTGGTGTACATGATCAGCGCCACATCGTTGGGGGCAGGCTTCCGAGCCTCTAAAATGTCAAGGGACTGCTCTCTGCCGGTCGCACGCAATTGGTCGATGGAAACCATGACAATGCCCTCGCGGACACCCCGAATCTTGTCGAGGAGGCTGGACTCGGCATCGCCATCGTAGACGACCAGTCGGATGGAGGGGGTTTGTTTGATGACGCGAGCCAATGTGGGGAGGAGCTCGGCATTGGTGAACACGCCGACACAATCGGGTTCGTTGAGTGAGTGTGTGAGCCCAGCCTCGCCAAGCGTATCGTAGGCAGTCGCCACAGGTGTCGATATCGTCCCGCACGCATGCGACATGAGTTGCCAATTCGCACTGTAAAAACCCATCAGTTTGCCATTCGAAAGCTCTACCCCCCTCGCCTCCCGGGGAGTCCAACGAAAACGGACAGAACGCACCATGTCTGTGAATAAATATTGAACACGTCCGTCTTCAGGATCCCGTGATGAAGCAGGCCCCGGGCCAACTCTGAAACCCGTTTCTGAACCTCGAGGAAGGAGATGTACTCAAAGTCGCTCAGCTCGAAATACCGCCACTTCTTGGTCTCGGTGACCTCCTTTCCGCTGATAATTTTCTTGACCTCTTTCTCTTCCTCGTGAATGCGAACAACGTTGCGCCACCCTAGAGCGTCGCGATCGCCGTGCGTGCGCGCGGCGTAGGAGACGATATCCGGAATCACGTCGATCCCCTTGAAGGGCTGCGTCACTAGTTTGTCAGCCGTAACAGCGCATCTGCGCACTTCGCCGTCGCCATCGGAGGATACGACAACGGAGCCCTTGCCCCAAATGTGGTCTGAAAAGTTGGAGCACATGAGAAGCGGGGATTGTTGAAACAAAAGTAACAACTGACGCTCGCTAGCCCTAACCATGGATATTTTATAACAGCCATTGATGAATAGTTACGTGTTTCCCCCATAATTACTGCCATCATATTTAACACATCTGGCGGACCCTGTGGTTGCAAATAAAGACAGTAATGAAAGACCCGAATCGAATGAATTAAAAGGAAATGAGGGGGAAGTTAGTCCAACGTCTCGCACACACCAAGACCGAACGCAGGGACCAAAGCACCAACTAACATGTTTCTTTGGGAACTTGTATAGTGCAAACAAACATAGGAGCGATGTCTTGCCACACGCATTTAGATGACCATGACCCATCCAAGATCGCCCAAACGACACCAAGCGAATGGTTTGCCGACCGCGAACCGAGCAGAATAAAAGAGGTGTAGACTCAGTCCTGGTACATACTATGGCAGAATAAGAGACGGCGTTAGTAGACAAAGATGGAAAGGAAAGACATGCTGCATCACCAACAATAGCCAATTTCCCCCGAAATCATTCGTACGAAAGCGTCAGTCATTCGCTTGGCGGGGTTGTGGCAGGGTCCGAGTGAAGCAAATAACTTGGAAGCGAAGGCAGTGACCTCTAATACATACCGGGTTTTGAAACGACATGCGAAGCTACAAGATGACATTGAGATCACAGTGGCAAAAGAATAAGAGCGTGAATGTTGTTGCGACGCGTACAAAGAGAAGGAAAAAGAGAGGATTGTCGCAATTTCAAACCACTCTGTGGATCATGCGGCACCCGAATAACACCACACTGTTACGTAACTCCCCGAATCCTCTCAACGGTTTGTACTTAAAGGGGTGACAAGTTTTCGTCACTTGAGTCGTGATACGGCGAGCAAACTACATACCGGCAACTTCCAGCTTACTGCTTATCATGCAAAATCTATTTCTGTTTTATCATATTGTAAATAGTTGGGGGTATCATATTAAGTCAATTGCTATTGATGATGTCACAATATGGAAAGCCTATCTGTGAATTGGTTTTGGTAGTGACTGGTAGGATAGCCAGAATGAGACGTCGGAGGTGTTCTCGAGTGCTGTGAACCACACTGGCTCACACGTGACAGGGCAACTAAGCAATGATAGCACGCAGAGAATGTCTTGCATGAAAGCGAGGGTTAGGCGAACGAGGCTAGTGCACCAGGCACGAGGGGGATGGAGGTTAGGTGAAGCGGCAAGCGAACTCGGACGAAGGCGAGGGTTAGGTTTGAAACACGAGGCATATAAGCGCTCGGAGATGTCGATGAGGGAACGTAGGTGTTACGCAAAAGCATGCGGGCACGAGCGAGGACGAGCGGACATGCCGTGTGGGGTTCAGGTGAAGGGAGCAAGAGGCGACCGTCTCTGCATAATCGATGGTGTAAATGCGACTTCCCGTAGAGAATGAGATTCAATATTGAAGGAATAGACTTAGTACTAACTAAGCAACCGCTGCGGTCACGTTAGTAAAAGACTGCGAAGTGTACTTAAGCCAAATTGGGCATAGCCTCTCCGTGTTATCCCCCAACAAACACAGTGCCCAAGATAGCATCATATCACGTCTTTGAGTCGATCTGATTGTCCTTCAAGGACAATCAGATCGACTCAAAGATGTGAGAACGGGAGCAAGTTGCTCCCGCTCTTCGTCGCTGCTCACACCAAAATTTATTTTGGACGTAGTGGCATATGGTCTGTGTCTGTGTTGAAGTGTGCTATTCAACGGAGCTAATTTTATGCACCACTCTTCGTCTCTAACACGCTGGACCTTCAAGTTAGATCAAAGCTAGTTAAGAGCGATACAGATATAGCCGACGTGAGTTGCGAGCTCACTTGCGATTCCATATACATATTACATCAATATTTTCCGTCCATTTTTGGGTCGTCAAAAACTTGATTTAGGCATGTCCACGTTATCTCTTACTACAGTCGTCACCCTTATAACACATACCTGTCGGGATAGGCCTGAAGGTATGTGTTTTCGGAGGGTATGGGTTTCTTGGGGGAGCCATACGGTGCCGCTCGAAATCATTTTTTCTTTGTAGTAGGAGTAGTACTAGTTGTATACTAACCGTGACTTAATTACGAGTAAAATAATCAGTCATTTTCGTCTCCGTCATGTCCTGTATCTCGCCCGCCCGAGTCTGCTGTCTAAATGATCCAAGAACTGCTTCCACATTGCGTACATACAAACTGTCGAAGGCGCCAACATACTTCCTCAAAGTTGATACTGCTTGTAATGCTTCACTGTGAGTGGGACCTGGCAGATCGAAGAGGGGGTATGGGTTATACCCGGTATGGGTGACGATTGTACCATCCTGAGACACAACAAAAATATGATTATATAATATGATTATATAATAGAAACTTCCTAATATGGTATTATCTGACCCTAGGTATGGGTTATGGATCTCGAAAATGCCTATGGGTTATGGGTTATGGGTTATAGTTACAAAATCCTGCAAACCAACTTGGGAAATTGAAAAACCTATGGGTTATGAGGGGGTATGGGTTATACCCGGTATGGGTTATAAGGGTGACGACAGGGTCAAAGTTGCCTGTTCCAAGTCGAGGGATATCAGCTGCTTAGCTTGGGTGGGAGAAACTCCTGAGCCTGTCATACGCCGGCAACCGTATCGAAAAGAGGGGGTAGTGGCAGAGCTGGCGCCGGCGACCACTTCGTTCTCGAGCGAGCACCAGAAGGCGCAGACACTACAACAAGTTGGCAGGTCAACCCCGAGCAAAATTTGCAGGCTGCATCGTATTGAGTGTCTTTGCCTTTGTCGCGGCGGATTGGGTCGGTATATCGTGAGGACCGATGTGCTCGAACCGACGACGGTCCTTTTTCCAGAGATGCCAGGGGGCAACCTCGCGTTTCCACCCGATAGCCTCTTGCTCGCGTTGCCGTGGATCGCCGAGCTCCTCGATCTCGCTCGACCACATGGTCCTGACTTGCGCAACAGAGCTTTCAAGCTCTTCAAGTACGACTCAGACATCGCTCACTCCACAACACAAAGTTTCGTCGACGTCTTCCTTTTCAGATACAGGGTGAAGCTCATCATCCTGCGGCCAGCATCGGGTTATTCACCTTACCAATGACCATGGTACTTTCGGGGAGTTGAATCAACCGCACCAACTCTTGACATCCACCACCCCAACTCGACGTCCTCTCCAACTCGCTGTCTTACCCTTCAAGATGGTCGTTGGCTTTTACAGATACTCGCGGAAACGCCAACCGGCAATCACAGCTTAGCTCGCACCTGCTGTCTTTCCCTCGGCTGAAACAGAAAGAGGGGGAAAGCCACCTTGCTCCATACGAAAAAGCAGAGATTCGCACTAACGCAGAATATGATGCAACACGATTGTATCCCGTTCTGAATGACCTCCCAAGTGAAGTACGCTTTCTTTTTCTGTTCAGACTTTACCATGTAACACCGCGTATAGCATGAACACGGACTAGAACCACGCATTTCGGGCAACTACGCTCACGAAACCAAACAAGTTACTCTTTTCACCTCTCAGTCAGCAAAGTTTGCTATCAAGGTGAAAAGTCTTGGCTTCAATGCCAACCACGTTTCTAGGTGTTACGATATCTCCGTTGTATCCAGTCCTGATAATATGCATGGCCACGCCAAAATTTTGACGTTAGTTTGTACAGAGAATAACCCTGTTTTAGAAGAAAAGCTTGGCTCTGCGCTCTCGGCATACTTGCAGAAATGGACATTTGCGACAGAGGTGGATGCCCTGACTTCCATCTTGGTGTATCGTCGATCCAGAACCTAGCCCGTGCTCTCAATGACTCCCGGCCGAGGTCAATGGTGACTAACTCGCATAGAGAAGGCGAAACAAGCGTATCTATTATTGATCGCGATCGCGCCGGAACAAGTGGATTTGAAATTATGAAGAGCCTTTTCAAGGACATCGACCCAAGCCTATCATAAAGTTTCCCAGCGGTCACTAGCATTGTGCGCCGTCGACTAATCCGTTGGGTTCGTCTGCTCGCAGCCGTCTTCAACTGCGCACTAGTAGTACTCTTGAAGACGGGAGAGGTGAATTATACTTTTATCCCATTTATCCGGACGTTGGGGGATCATACCGGAAATACGCAGTTTTTCCATGACAGTGAACAAGTTCAATCCAGCACCGCAAAATCATTTCGTAGAACGGTGATAATTGGTTCTTTGAATGATCGCATGTCTGGCCAAGGAGGAACACTTGGTGTGCGTAGAGTATCCTCGCGTCACGCCAGACGACGCATTTGAGGGAATTTTGGACACATGGAATGAGCTAACCCGTCTGATGCGGCAGCGAAACCCTAGTAGAACTTCGGAATAGCTTCAACGACCTGGTTACAGTCATATTGAAGGGATCCATCATTCACTTGTATTATCAGTCACCCTCCAACTGCTTCGGTTTTCGCTCGGACCGTCCTGGTGTAGTTAGCTGATATCATGTATTACAATATTCTCTATTGACTAGACATATTTCTTTCCCTAATCCTCCGGCCGTCTCTAATGCCAGCCCACCAGCTCAACCCGAGGGAGACGATGCACGCAACAAGCGTCACCTGTAAACTCCCCACGTAACACGCCTTGCCGTCGAAACACTGATGTTCCGAGGGCAGCCCGCGCGACACCAAGCCAACAGACGACCAGCCGCGTGCCGCCAACGAAGGGCGCGCGCTCTGTGTCAGCGAGTGGGCATCCAGGTTGCGCCCAAACATGAGCAAGAAAATATTTCCCCAGACGACGGGCGAAAAAGAGACGAAGCCCCAGTTCTCGGAAAAGTGAGCTGTGTACAATAAAACGGTGCGATGAATATATATCGCGTTGGGGACGTACAGAGCACGGCAAAAGAAACCTACCCAGACCGAACCACTCGATGACGATCGTCGGCGAGCTCCCGAACAAGGACCCGTATGCAAACCCCAGTAAAAGGGTCGCTATCCACAGTGTCGAGAGAGAGGAGACAGCGATCGCGACTACTTGGGAGATGATAAAAAGAAGCGAGACAATGAAGAAACAGTAGGCGCGTGGATGGCCAAGACGGGTATATGTAAAGTCTGAAATCAGGCCTTGAGATGTGGTTGGTTAGGGTCGGGCGATTGAGAGGGGGAAAAGACTTCACCAATTAGAATGCGTCCTGCAAAGTTTCCTAAGCTGAGAATAGATACTTGAGCGGCTTGCCACTTGGCGGCTTCAACATCGTCATAGACTGTGTGTGTTTGGGCGTACAACGCTTGTGAGATCGAGCCAACGTTAGTTATATCTATCGAGGGTGAGTGAGTCACAGCTGATTCGACAACATCGGATACACTGACACATGAGGCCAGTGCCGCCACCTACGAAAGGGAGGCTTAGGCTTTGGTTTCATATGAGAAGTGACAGCCACTTACATATTCCTGTGATCACGAAAGCAAGGTAAAAGCCAAAAGAGAGCAACAGTCGCTTTCCGTGAATGTCTGGTTGGGCGTCTTCATCTCCAACACACTTTTTATGCGCAGAAGAACTCGACTTGGCAGCAGCAGGAGGATAAACAGGATACGAACTCTGTTCCTGCTCGGCTGATAGGAGAGATGCAGAATCTATGTCCCCGTCAGCATCCGCCTCTGGGTCTAACGGTGCTTTTGACTCCCCAACAAAGACATCAGCGTCTCCACTTGGGATAAGATCGTACCCGTCAATCATAGGCTCGTTTAGCGCGTCCGAACCAGAAGATAGAGGAACAGGTTTGACAATGAAGAGGCCCAGGAGCATTGGAATGGCCGTTCCAAGAGCGAGGGTCAATAGCAAGGCAGAGGTATCTCCGGGGAAGAATGTGTGGCCAAGTAGTGAGAACCAGAAAGCCGAGAGCCCGAGGCCAGATAAAACGAGGCCAGTGGTAGTGGCACGCTAAACGAATGTCAGCCGGAGTGTCCAAGAGTAGCAGAGAGTGAGTACGTACGGCACTGGACGGGAAACTCTTTGCAGTCGTATTGATAGCAGCGGTGATCCCCCCATTGGCCCCCACGCCCGTCATAAAGCCGCACACGACGAGTAACGCAAAATGGAGTGCCGGGACGGTTGCGGTCGGTCCATCGCCTATACCATCGTCATACATTTGTTTGATACCAAAGTAGCCGAAGAAAAGACAGATTGAAGCACTAATGAGTGGTATTCGCGGGCCTTGACGATCGACAATACGGCCCCAGATGGGGCCGGAGATGGATCCACCCACTGTAGCTGAATTAGACAAGAGCCAGAGAAGAATTATGAGACTGTACTATTTCCTGCGAGAGCAATAATATTAAGTTGCGTGTGTGACACGCGAAGGCGAGCGCCGAGCTGCGGTGCATAAGCTGGCGGGAACAATGTTCATGATGGAAGCGGGATGGCGGGACGAAGAACAACACACCAGAATAGACCTGTTCAAAATGAACCACTCTCGGTCAGAATTACCGTCTCACCATGTAATATTTAATAAACCCACTCACATAACCGGTTCCTGCACCGAGAGCGACAAGGATGGATCCGAGGAGGGTGATGATTCGGGATGTGCCGCTGAACATTTTGGTCACTGATTCCATTCGACCGCTGACCGGACTTGTCCAGCTGCCAAAATGGTGATGGGATGAAGCAAAGTGGCAACTGACCGTGCCTGTTCATGGCGGTGATACAGCGACACGCTCGTGCCAGCATTCAAACTTTCACACGGGACTTGAGTGATTGCAATTACACATGTCTCGTGTTCACGGATATAGACACTTCCAACGCATCCTCACCCTCTGTCCCGATCTCGTTCTCGTTCTCACACGCCCACTGTGCCAAGTCCTGGAACCTTTCAAACATCTCCAACCGAGTTTCGGGGATCCACATCCATTTCGTACTTTGGGTCCATCCCCACTCAACCGCTACCACTTTGACGCGTTGGAGCGGGGCTACCCCCGCAGCACCCGCAAGCGCATCTACACGGGACCGAAGCATTGCCATTATCAAGTCCAAACACTCCTCTACGCTGCTCGACAACGCGATCTCCCGTAGTTGTGGTACAAGTGGACTGATCTCCCAATGCTGACTGCCCGCCTCTGCGAGTGAGACGTCCAGCTCTCGGATGACATCGCTCATATCCTGACTTCGCGGATAGGGCATGTAACGGAATGACGTGAGCTCAGGTAATGAGAGTCTGAGGCAACGTATGAACACGTCGTTTGGAATGCTAACTTCGTCGATGGAGAAGTTGCGGAGGGAACACGCAGAGCGTTCCAAGAGATCTGGAAAAGCGCAGGCATGCCCCATGGAACGCATATGGCCAGATGTGTCGATTTCAAGTGTTTGCAGCTGGGGTAGAATGAGAGGATCAATCGCGTGCCCTGCGCGAGCGTTGTCAGAGAATCGACGGACGCGGAGTGTTTGGAGACAGGGCAAAGTCATGGTTTGGTCATTGGCTAGATTTCTATGAAGACAATTATGGAGCCCCAAGGAGAGAGAAATTATGTTGTGACACTGGACGAGATATTTGAATTGCCGAGACAAGACAGAGCTCCCTGGATGATGTGGGGCAAAATCGAACGCTAGTTCTTCGAGGTTTCCCCAATGGAGATCAATTCGATCGCTCATTTCAAATCCAGATCCGCTGCAAGTCAACGACTTGAGGTTCGTAGCGGACCTCAGATTCAGCTGACGCCTGCTGAATGTGTTGATATCACTGAACTCAGCGTTGCCACTGATGTGAAAATGTTTCAAAGAAGACAGGTCACAAGGTGTAAACGTGAAGAGCCGTGCAAAATGGTCGCACGGCAAATCTAACGAGATTCTCTCCCAACGATGTGCGTGGCTTCTAAGTCGTTCGGCAAGAAATGAAATGAGTGTCGGCCCCACAGGGCAGTAGTCGTGATGATCGATGACGACGAGTGAGATTGGCAGGTCCCCGGATAGTTTCAAGTGCAGGTCAAACACAGGTTTGACCCATGACAAGTCTTTGCGCCCTAATTCCGTACGATCAAGATAGAAATGCATGAATGTCCAGAGGCGGGGATGGGATTCCGCGATGGCTCTCCATTGCTTGCAGATTTGTACAAGGATAAATGGACCGTGCTTTGAGAATGATTGGGACCTGTAGAATTTGACGTAGGGCTCGATATCAATATTACGAAAACAAAGGTAGTAAAGCTCAAAGATCTGGGCTAATACTTCGGGAGGGATGCGTGTCACAGGAGAGCGCAGCAATGCTAAGCGGTTGAGGAGCCCTTGAAACTGATCAACCTCACGGGTGCTACGTGAGAGACCCTGGCTTTGTCCTGCATGCTCGACTTGCTCTCTTAATAAGCGTAGTGTGTTACCGATAGTCTGATCCTGAGTGTCGCTCAGGACGACCGTCCTATCATCCACCTGCAGTAGTTGCCTAATCTCAGGCTATCAAGCATACGCCGCAGTGAGCGCATGTCGTGGACTCGTGCAGGGAGATGAAACTCACAGGAATTATCTCCAAGTTGGTATTATTAAAATAGAGATCGCATGGGTTATGTCCAAGCATGATGACGACGTTCAACAGCCAAGTTAAGCTAGGGGTTGACATGAAATATATATCTTGGGCCCCTATTTACCTGTACCGTGGGATAAACTTACACAAGCATTCGACCCCATATTTAGCTATATTCCGGAGATCACCGACATAAGTTTACTTAAACATAAATAGGCCGCTCTCCGAGTCGCAGTTGTTACTCGTACACATCAAACACCTGCAAGTGAGAGTAATGTATCCAGGAATCGTGAACATCAGTTTACTGATTAGCCTGAAGTCTGTTATCGAATTTTCACAGAACACGACGACGAGGCGTAGCCTCGCCCATGCTATGCTTGTCCTCTTGCTCTCACAACGCGTTTATCCGCTCGTAACACAGAATCTGTTAGGAACGTCTAGGTTTGCAGCTAACTGAGCAAGAAAGGTTCTTGCCGCCTTCGGCGGCATTTCCCGAGTGAAGCCAAACATGTTGAAATTTTGAGATATGACAGATCTACAGGGCACGACACACGATCTCGCCGTGATGTAGCGCAAGCCATTCATCGCGTCCCTCGTCGCTCTGGAATTTCCAATTATTCTCTATTTTCTGCAGCTTCAAGTCCTTGTCAGCAAGCCCCACTGACTCAAGTGCGTGCGTGGCCAGCGTCGAATTCATGATGCGTGTCTCAGCCGTCTGGGGAGTCCGTTCCTCTGGTGTACTAAAACTGTGGCATCGATTGCGTCCCTTTCGCAAGGGCCCACGCGAACCATCCTCCGTCCCGCATGCGGCTCCCGGCCGTCGGAGCGTGCCATCTTCTCGTAGAGCATGATTCATTCGCCAGTCTCGTCTGTCTCCGGATCCGATAGCACGTAGCATCATCGATAACTTCCACTTCACTACTCTAATGTGCTGTATAATTTTGAGATCCATGTGTACTACCTCGCAGTGCACACTTGGCAATAAGAACTTTACAAATCTGAATACAAAGAAGTCTCATATTTCATGGGACAACTGGTAGCGAACTCCTTCCATATTCCAGTACAAGTGGGTCCAGGAAGGGCTAATTGGAGAAGAACGTGATCAGTCAAGTGCGAATGTGAATTTGTATAACGGAATTATTAATTTACCGGACCGTAGCGCCTCGATTTGGCATTAATGCCGGAAAGAATCGGCTGCGTGGTTTCTCGGA
>JBBPLP010000805.1:0-12556 GCA_038089875.1 Fistulinella prunicolor
TGATGCCATCGTGTCATGATTTATGTTGATCACAATGTTAGTGCTCAATCTGAACGAGGACTTGCAACACATCAAATGGCTGGGAAGAAGAAGGATAAATTTCGCATTACCATCGGGCTTGCATGCAATGCAGACGGGAGCGAAAAACTTCCATTGCTCTTTATTGGGAAGTCAGCAAAGCCTCGGTGCTTCAAGGGGCGTACACCAAAGTCTCTCAAGTTTGACTACCACAACAATAAAAATGCCTGGATGACTATGGATATCTTCGAAACGTATGTCGATCATTTGCACTTATGTATCTCTAAGCTAAGATTATAATTGTTAGATGGCTAAAATCTTTGGATGTAACGATGCGGTTGCAAAATAGATTTATCTGTCTGCTCATCAACAACTTCTCTGGGCATTATGTTGACTATCGGCCACAAAACATTCGACTGGAGTTCTTCGAGCCGAATCTTACATCTCACATCCAACCATGTGATGCGGGGATTATCCGTACGACGAAAGCCCTTTATCAAAGGGCTTATTGTCTTCGTGCGGTCCAACGTGATGATGCAGGATCACACAAAATCTACAAAATGGATTTGCTTGAGGCGATGCGTATGGTCACGGACGCTTGGAATGAAATTGTGCCAGCCACAATCGCACATTGCTGGAACCATACAAAGATCCAGCCTGATTCTACAGGATCGCCGAGTGCAGCTGGCGCATCAACCTTCAATGAGCGTATAGATGCAAGCATGGCCTTGAAGGATCCTCGGGCTTGGGAGATTGTCCGCAAGTTTGCAACAATGGACATGCGATTACCGGAGGCTGAGGACCAACTTACACAAGCCCTTGGTGCACGTTACAAACATGACGAGTGGTTTCCTATCCTAAAGGTCGTTATGGACGCTGAAAGTGACACTACAAAAGCCATCGATGGACTGGATCAAATCACGAACAACATCTTTGGCTGCGGAATCATCCAAATCAGTCAATCAACATTGGCAATCCAGACGTCCACTGCCCATCTTCCGATCACTCTTCCACAGCTCTCCATAGCTGAAAATGACCTCGAAAACTTGGTTGGTGACCTCAAACAACGTAGGCGTATCATTGGGGCAGCGCTAACGCTAGAAGAGATGTTAAACCCTGTCGAAGAACGGGATATAGGATATTCTGCTTACCGATTTGAGGGTGGAGATGATGAAATTGTTGCGAAGGTAAACCATGAGATGGCAGTGAGGCGCGGAGAGATTGTCGAGGTCGAGTCGTTGGATGAGGATGAAGGCTGCGGTGATAGTATGCCTGGGATGGCAGTGCGGCTTGAGGAGGCGATCCGAATAACTGAGCAGATGGAAGGAATCTGCATCGCCCATGGGACCCAGGAAACATCGTTGGATTTAGCTCGGCGCTTGCGGCAGTTCCGGATTGAGTTGCGAAAGGAAGAACAGGGAGCGTTGAAGCAAGCAACGTTGGGTAGGTGGTTTGGGCGGTCGCAGTAGTCACTCCGTGACATTTGTCACATTTGGTCACAGCGTACTTGTGCATGAATCTAATAAGACATCGCCATATTGGCCTTCCCGACTTCATGCACTATGAGAACTTCAACTGTAGAAGCAGTCTCGTGAACGTGCCAAATATTATGAATTGACAAATTCTCCCAGGGACTCCAGAGTGAGCATCCAGACCGCAACTTCTTAAAAGTGGTCAGCTGAGAGGAAGACGTGAAGATAATCAAAGTCCTACCAGCTGTATCATATTCTTTACGTACCATACAAATGCAATCCATACAAGAATTCACCGAGTTGGGTGAGTATCCCAAAAAGTTTGATCAAGAGGTGATGAGGCGGACGACCTTTACATAATCCTGAGTCACTTTACCACGATAACTTCGACAATATGGTCATCACTTTGTACCTACATGTATCCTTGGAGAGATACTTTAGCACACTCGCTCGCCCACTCTAACCTATTCCAGAATCTAGATGTTCCCATTATACCCATGTGACTCCTGGCGTTTTCATCTCCCAATGATAACCACTGGTTGCCCCTGGAGCCAAGCATATGCTGGTTCACTCAGCGCTCGAGCGCACACAGCCATCCATCCACTGTGACAGATTGTATTTAAAGAACGAGGTAATCGATTTGCGCGACTTATCAGAATAAGCATGACTCCAGGCATTCTCTCTTCACTCAAAATCATACTCTCTTTGCTTTCTTGGCAGGTGTGGTGTGCTCCGAGCCCGAACAATCTCATCCCCGTCACTAACGCGACGTGCCAACCCGAGTATGCGTGGATGAACAACGCGGAACAACAAAGTCCCTGCCTGACAGTCGCATACGTGATCGCTGCATGCGCTGGGGATAGCAAGTACCTCCATTTCTGGGCCTGTGTAAGATACTTACTTTTGGCCCGGTTAACCTGGACAGGTTGGGTGCAACCTGCTCTGCCTTCTGGGTCGTTTTATAATCCGCCGAATGGTGCGACTGCCACTCCTTGTTACTGGTAGGGCTCTCTCAGGTTCAAGTCTCAGTATTTGTTCACCGGCTTGCTGCCAAGCTCCTGGTCTTGTTATAACCTTCTGATGGCTTGTACGCTTTGTCAGAGCACTACGAACGACATTACATCGTGGGTGCTTTTTTGGTGAGCTGTTCGTTTTGACGAGCATATTCGCAGCTGGTCCTCATTCAGCCAAAACTGTCCTTCGAACTATACGGATGAGTGAGCATTCGCTATGTTCCTCCGTTCAACATATCGTTTCTGATCCTGCCAGCCAGAATGTTCCCGCAGGGTTACACCATTGATATTCCAATCCCTTATTGGGCTACCATCAACCGTACGAGCTCCAACATATATCGTGTTCACGTACCTAACATTGCGTATAGCGGTGAATTGGACGTCCGGGGTGTTCAATATAGGACAGGCGCAAATTTATGTCAACCAAAGTAACGTGAATCCGGATTCAGGCTCTAGCCCGAGCCGGGCAGGCAGCCACACCGATGTTGGTACCATCATTGGTGGTACAGTCGGCGGCGTTGCTTGTATTTTGCTAATCCTTATTGGTGGCCTCTTCCTGTGTAAACACAGGCAGTCTCGGCGTCTAGACAATATGAATAATTTCCCACCAATCCAATACACAGGCACGACACCGAGGATTATGCATACGCGTTGGGAATCGGATACCCCCACGGTCTTTTCGCAAACGATGAGAAGTCCATCCCCATCGGTTCCATACATGACCACGCAATTACCTGGAATGAATGGTACAGGAACGGGCATATTTCAACCCCCATCCGGATATATGCACGCCTTACCCGCATCCGTCTCATCTCATCCCTTATCACCCATCCGTTCCACGACAAGTCTACCACCGACGTCGCTCGTCCCGCCCGTGTCATCCAGTTTCACCTCAAATGAGCAGAGCGTGGTACCGCTCGTCGTGGATGCCGCTGAGATGATCTCTCCGTTCTTCGCAACATCTTCCAGGTACAGGTCGAACCGATCTGACGAGTCCGGATGCTCAACGAGAAGCAAAGCTACCGAAGTTCACTCGGGGCTTGTGATGACTGCCCCCGAGCAACGGGGGCGGCTGAATCCGCCACCATACTCAGCTTCCGCAGAGTCTGTGTCGCCTAGGGAAGTAACCTTCGTCGGACAGAGATTGCCGATGACAGAGCCACCGAGGCCGAAGAGTAGTTTGTCGGTGTCGACGATGCACTTTGGTCATTCGAGGGCGCCAACGGCAGAGGGTGGACAGGTCGATCTGCAACCTGAGCAGAGTAGCCTACGCGCAGCATCTCCGGATATAGTACCGGCCTACAGCGTGGAGAGTTCCGAGTACCATCCGCCTGCGTTCTGACACTTGTTATGGTTGCGCCACTGCAGCAGAAAGGGGGAAAATGTGGAGTTCTATTCTGGATTTCAGTAGAATGAGGCACTGTGTATGATAGCTGTGCTGCAATCAATTCTTGGACGTAGTATATGTAAGTGTCAGACATGTACTTGGGGTCTTTTGTGTACTCGGAGGTGGCGGCACATCGACTTCTAAAATTAAAAAATTTGAGACTCTTTGAAGATCACCTCTGAGCCTCATACTAGTAGCATCTACTTTTTGCGCTTCAGACTGGACCAAGGCAAGGAGGGCGATGGTCGTTCCCATGGAAAAAAAAAAGCAAACAAGAAGGCGAGCGAAGGTAACTGATACGATGTTGGTTAAAATGGAACATAACATTTTCGGACAAACTTCCTTGTAAGGTGACAATCATATCCTCCCAGTGCTATGTCTGCAATGCATCATTGATGAACACGTCGTTTGCGGTGAGAGGAGCGCATGGACCACACCGATTGAACCCATGTCAAAATTGACATTGCCTCGTGTTCCGCAAGGGTGGTGCATTCGAAAATAGTAAAGTGACTACTTGATGGGCCGAATTAAGATTCCTAAAAAGAAAGACGACACCTCCAACGACGAGATATATTAGCATCTTAGATGTCGGTGAACCAGTGACGGTGCTTACCTGTGTTATTTCTTACTCTTAGCTTCCTTGTACGTCTGGGACAAACTGGCAAAGTCATTTTTAACCTGCTCCTTCTAGCACGAGCCGCACGAACTCCACCTTCGCAAAGCAATGCAGAGGATGACTCACGGAGGCTACCGTGACCTGGACAGGGTCTTTCTGCATCTGTCACTGGACTTGACTTACACAGACTGGCTCAAATCCAACGCGTGCCATTTTCGTACATCGTTTGCCTGTTTGATTAGCTGGCAGTTGGTGGACTATGCACAGACGCAGCGGGGCCAGGAGACCAAGGGGATACGGCAGATGCCGTGCTGAGTCAGCAGAGTGCTTTTCCCTCCAAGTCGTCTCACCACTGGGGCTTGTCCTCTGCCAGATGGCAGCTGGCACGATCAACCTGTTAGTACAGTTCATCTGAATATTATTCTCGTGTTTCTTCACGGTGTGTTTGGATAATTCACAGGCAGGGTGGCTAATTACTTCTTTGAAAACATGGCATTGTCGTAATCAACACTAAATACTTGAGCGCACTTTGCGGCACGGGGCAAGTTTACCTGGTGGCCAGACTCGGGCAGTTCAACGCTTGTATCATTATGCCCACGACTACAAGCTCCGCCCTCCAGGGCCCATCTGCACGTGAACAAGTCATTGTCAATGCGTCGACTGCTTCTGACGCGCTCAAAATCCAATGGGCCCCGTTTGGCCCAAGTTGCAATGATGAGGACCCTTTCCCATGTGCACCGGTATCCCATGATAGGCACAAGTGTATAGTCCGGCCTCCTTTTTCGGCTTTGCTGATGGCCGGCGAACTTGCCATGACACACAGGGAGAGTCTTGGTCATTCAACTGGTCTGCTTGCTCGGCAGAGATTCTCATTACCGTCAGAGTCGGCTTTTGTCCAGATTCGTCCATATCATACTGTCTTTGGGGTACTAACCCGTTATCGAACACAAGTTCGCTTGTAGAGTCCTTGCGATCGCACCACCAAGCTTGATACCTCTTGAAATCAGGCGAACACACTGCAAATGGAAGATTGAGGGTGACTACTTGCGTATAAAGTTCGTTATTTGCTTCCTATCCCAAGTCGCATTGACACACCATCTTTATCCCCTGCTCTTTTCATTAACCATGTGGTATCGTTCGTCGTTGCTCTTCCTGGGTACGATAGTTTATGTTTCCAGATTCGCCTCTGGACTAGGGACATCCTGCACTGCTCCGCTTGCTGGTGGCACCGCAGGACCTACGGACCCATATTGGCTTGGGTCGATCACGCACCGAGGAACATCCCCATTCAACCCCGATGCAAGTTCCTACCAAGTTTTCCGCAACGTGAAGGACTATGGAGCTACAGGTAACGGGGTCACTGATGACACGGCTGCGATAAAGTAGGCTCTTCCTCCTTGTACCCGTGGTGGCCCTAAGAGTCATTCATAGTGCGGCTATGTCGTCCGGAAATCGCTGTGGTGGTGGAAATTGCGGGTCATCAACGTACGTGACTCGTGAGGGTAGTGCGCTGCAGCTAAACCCAAGCCTCCAGAGTCTCTCCGGCAATCGTGTATTTCCCCCAAGGGTGATTCATTCAGTTTTCTCAGCACGGGTGCTATCCTTACGCTTGAGAAGCACTTATTTAGTCTCGTCAGCTATTAATACATACTACTATACCCAAATGATCGGAGACGCCAGGGACCCTCCAACTCTTCTTGCCGGCTCGAATTTTAGTGGATTCGCCGTTATAGGTTAGTCTGGCCAGATCTTAACGTTGACACGGAAACCTCACGCACGGCAGATGCTGACCCCTATATTCCTAATGGCGGCGGTGCGCAGTGGTTTGTCAACCAAGATAATTTGTATGGATACCTATCTCCTTTCTACTAGTTCTTGGTATGCAGATACCCGTTCTAGTTTCCGCTCCGTAAGAAACTTGATTATTGACTTGCGACAAATTCCGTTGGGAACTTCGGCGATTGGTTTACATTGGCAAGTCTCTCAAGCGACGTCATTGGTCAATGTTGTCGTCGAGATGACCACCGCTTCAGGCAACAACCAAATAGGTGGGTACCATTCCAGTAATATCAAGATATAGCTTAAGCGTGTGTAGGATTGTTCATGGAGGATGGAAGGCGAGCTCTCTCGATTTGCAATTGAACGAGAAACTCTAACGCACTTATGTCTACTCAGCGGTGGATTTATGGGAGGTATGTAGTTGCCACTAGTTTTCGAGCGTATTTGAGGTTGACAGCTCTGGACAGATATCGTCTTCAACGGTGGTAAGATTTGGTTGTTGGAAAACCAGAATCTGCGAGTCAGTGGATCTGAATCTAGGGAATATTGGCATCGACGTCGGGAACCAGCAATTCACGATCCGCAACCTGACTGTTAATCATGCAAATATTGGTAAGTGATGGTGGCGTCACAACCTAAGCAAATTGATACGACTATTCATGTCCAAGCTGTATCCGGGCTCTGGGATTGGGGTCTGTTGCTTTCCAATAGTCCCGAAGGGTCTTGTCTCACGTCATGCTAGGTTTCACATTCCAAGGTGTCACTGTCAACGATTGCCAGGTATTCTCAGTCTCTTCCTCCCCGTCGAAAGATTATCTGAGGACCCCTTCACAGGTTGGCTTTGATTTCACCGTCGACGGGAACGCACAATCGAATCAGGTAGGAAAAATTTTCTCTACATTTGCCGTTCCTTCATCGCACATCTTCAGGGTGTCGGATCTGAAGTGATCATCGATGCCGTCGTCGTTGACACACCAATCTTCGTGCAATCCTCCGCCGCAAGCAACCGCACGCTTCCATATTCACTCGTCCTGAACAACATCCAGTTGACTAATGTTCCGGTCGCAGTGGGTGTTTCGGGCGGAGATACCATCCTGGAAGGTGGTACTACTACCATCGCCTCCTGGGGTCAGGGAAACGTGTACTCAGGAACGGCCGACCAAGCGACCTGGGTTCAAGGCAACATTGTGTCGGCCGACAAGCCTTCAGTTCTTCTCAACAGTACTGGGGCAATATTTGGAAAGGGGCACCCTCAATACATCAATTACGCCACAAGCCAGATCATCAGCGTCAAGAGCCAAGGAGCGACGGGAGACGGCATGGCCGATGACACTGCAGCTATTCAAAAGGTTATCAATGAGGTGATATTCAGCCCCGTGCACTATAAACCCGTCATTTTCTCACTCTATTTTGCTTGTCTCCTGTGCAGTATGCTGGGTGCATGATCATTTTCTTTGATGCTGGTGTATACTATGTCACGGATACGATCGCTATTCCTGCAGGAACTCAGATCGTAGGGGAGGCATGGTCAGTCATCCTCGCGGGTGGAAGCAGATTCCAGGACCAGAACAATCCACTGCCTGTCATCCAAGCGGGAGCCTCTGGCTCAGAGGGCCTCATGGAAATCAGTGACATGCTATTCACCACGGCCGGACCTGGTAAGGAAGCGCGGCTAGTTACTATTCAAATTAGGCTATGGTGGTTAATTTAATTATTTGGTAGCTCCTGGAGCAATCTTGATAGAATGGAACGTTCACGACCCTTCCGACGAGCAAGGCGCCGCTGGTCTTTGGGATACCCATCTCCGGTAACGTCGTTTCAGCGAATCTAAGAATGCGACTCACTGAAGCTAATAGGCTCGGAGGAGGTCCGTGGGTGTACCTCTATCATGTTAGACATCGACTCACTTAGGTACATGTTTAGCCATCGGCACCAATATGCAATACTCTGAATGCCCATCCGGCTCTGTGAATGCCGCCTGTCAGGCTGCATTTTTGGGTATTCACCTAACCTCAGGGTCAAGTGCATATTTTGAAGTGCGTAGGATCCGGCGATGCGTTTCCGGAGACTCCCAACTCAATGGATGGTCTCAGGGAACTTGGATATGGACTGCAGATCATGACTTGGATGCCACTGGTGCCTCTCAAACTTCGGTCTTCACCGGCCGTGGCATCCTTTCGGAATCCACAGGCCCTGTTTGGTTTATTGGCACTTGTACGTCAAAATAGCATGATCCTGTGGCAATACTAATAGTGATTCCGCTCTAGCATGTGAGTTTGTCGTTACCAACTGAAACTTATAGGGAGGGATGGTGATCTTTCATGGTAGCGGAACACGCGGTTCTTTACCAGTTCAACCTGGCAAACGCTCAAAACCATTACATTGGTTTTGTGCAGACGGAAACTGTGGGTGATAGTTTGATCAACGTTTGGTTCCGAGATTACCGGCTGACCGTGTGCTTACTATTTGCAGCCATACTATCAACCAGCTCCTACCCCACCGGCGCCGTATAGTAGTAACACTGCTTACTATGACCCTAGCTTTCCCAGCGGATTTGACGCAGCGTGGGCAATGTACATTCAAACCTCGTCCAACATCCTCATTTTTGGTGAGTAAGCTTGGTAACGTTCCATCATCCAACATCATATCCCATCTTCAGGTACTGGCTTCTATAGTTTCTTCCAGGTATAGCTCTAGCATATTCTCATTCGAAACGACTACTCACCGTGTAGTACTAGAACTATACTCAAACGTGCCTCGACATTACTGCATGTCAAGCACAAGTTTTCAACATTGATGCCGCGTCGGTGTCGACTGTGACCGCATACAGCCTGTCCACCGTCGGTGTGACCTGGCAGCTGAGTATTGGGGAAATCGGCATCATCAACGAAAGCCGGAATGCAGACGGATTTCAGGAAACTGTGACTGCCTGGTCTTATTATTAGATGACAGGTGGGAATGGTTGGTTATTTCCAGCGTTGTAAGATCATTGGTACTGCTGAGGTTCTGTGTAAGTTACTTGAAATCATGGGTATAATGATGAATTTTAATGTGGGTGTACTGTCACATCTTGGAGAGTAGAGTCGAGAGACGCCTAAAATGGTTGTAACATGGTTTCGGCTAAATCCGAGTGGCTGTGCACACAATCAAACAGTCGTGACTTACGTTTCTTGAGACGCACCTGCGACCTCTGCGACCTCAACGTCAACACTCCCTGCGTATCGAGCAACCACCTATTTACTGAAATTTGACTTTAATCATGACTGTGCAGCACTCACGAACACCGGATGCAGGTGATACTATGGATGCAATAAATGACAAGTTTATGGATGCACTTCACGCCTGGCGAATAGTGAAGACAACGGAAACATATGGCCGGGCTGCCCTCAATGATTGACCTTGCCTCATTATGACGGACTCTGCATTGGATGTCATTGCTGACTGTGCTCGTCATGGCAAGCTTCAGACCATTGAAGACCTTCGAAAGGAGATTTTATGGTCTGATGTTAATGAATTTGGAGAAGAAGTCCTTAAAATTGTCCCAAGGTACGTTTTTCCGCATCCATCACCATTCTACTCCACAGATCTTACAGCTTCGTTTGCTAGTATCACCGTGCCTTCGAACGAATAGTCTCCCATCAGCCTGTCTTGGCATGGTGCGCTAAATGCAGCTACAATGTGTGGCTGGGGGGGATGTAACAATTTATATATCGGTACTACCTGTTTATTCTCGCAATCTGTACAAACGCGTCTTCAATTCTGAATGTGACTGTTTCAGCCTCAACCGGCGATTAGCCAGCATTGGAGCGTGGCGGCCATCGTAAGCGACCGCTCGGTAAATCGACCCAGATACACCTGAGTCATCTGGACACAGGACAGTCACTGGCGCCTGCGGGCGCTATGTCAGTCGGAATGTATACATCCAATACTGGAACTCGAGGGATCAACCACACTGTCAATGAATCGATCAAGATCGAGCGATCAACCAGCTTGGGGCACGCGCTGATGCACCAAGAGACGAGGCCCAGCATTAACAAGAAGGGGACTGAGATAACGACTTAATCTGGTTCAAATGTTTACTTCTGGTTGATGTCCCAATTCAGCCTTTACAGTGTCACTCTGTACTGTAGATTGTGCCCGACCACGCCGTGTATGCTTCAAGACTGTCAAGCTGAATGATGGTAGCATTCCAACTTGAATCTGTGTTTCCTGATGCCTCTACCACTTCCAGCTGACCATACCTCGGAAGAGGCGAGGAACAGTGAGTTATCCCCAAGTTGAGCAGCCCTTTGGCGACGGAGTTCGAGCAGCTTCTGTCATTATTTACCATACCAGGCTGATTTTGTCGTTGGAGTACCAACCTACGCCAAAGAAGATCAGGTGTTCCCTCTGCAATGTGTAAATGTTCGACTTGCAGGAAAATAGCAACCGCCGAGTATTCTCTTGGACTTGCGTTTCAGTTCCACAGACACCCTTGCAGGGCGACAAGAACTTTCTCCTATGACTGAGATCCCCACAGGAGGTGGCGTCTCGGAGTGGCGCGTACCAATGACTCGGCCCGGAGATTTGTGCATGTAATTACATAAATGCAAACACTCAGATAAGGTTTAGTGCACAGGAGGGATATCTCGGACCGCGACCTTGCGGTCGGAGTTGCATGGCAGGCACTGGGTCGACCACACTTGCAGCGTCTGCCAAAGATGACTTTTTCCCTCACACATAGTTGCAGGACAACAGCACATCTTGCTATCATTTTCTGGATCTCACCGTTTAGCTCAAGCTTGCATTCACCGTTGCTCTTCATCATACTTGAATGCGCTGCCACTTGTCATTCTCAAGTGGATATAGCCAAAGACCTGCGTCCGACGCATAAGCAAAGACCTGGAGTATAATTCTGTATAGCCAGTGGTTGAGTCTGCACGATGCGTTGCCACTCCGACATAATCAATTATTACTGATAAGGCAATTTTAATGGTCGCATTCATAACTTGGTACTTCGCATTATTTTTCTCTGCTGACCCTACTAAATTATACCTTTATAAGCTGTCCCGCATGCAGCTCTTGACATGCGGGTGAGGTTGGCGGTAATTGGATCGCATGCGGAAAAGTGTTTTGGGGTGCTTGGGATCCGTTATGGGCGCAGAGTCGAGCACTCCATACTAACAATCCATTGCCCTGGTGCAATTACAGGTACCGTGACGAGTAAACTATTGAAACTTTGAAAGCATTCCGCATAGTTTGCCGGGGGTTCCTTCTCTCCGTCTGAGGGTTCAAAGTACACACGTCTGCAGATATAGCTGCTCAATAATTAGGTATGTACCGCCATCTTCTAATCATTTTTATAACACAAATACGAGGCAATAATACGTGGCATCGTTCGCCTAGTACGTAATACGTTACCTTTTTGTACCATCCACGGGTTGATGATCCTTTTACATAAGCTTGTTACGCGTACAATGCGACAGCAATTTCAGAGATAGTGGCTGACTTTGAGATTTCCGTAGGACGTGGCACCACGAGACCAATAGTCTCGGAGGTTCAACGTATAATTGGCGCTCCCGTTTCTATGCATCTCGCGGAGGGAACTTGCATGCAACCACATGCAGGTAAGCCGGATTTCATCAAAGAAGGCGGAACATTTTGACTCTATTTGGTGAATGAATGACCTGATGGTCACCGTTTACTGCCAGGTGACGGTGACTAAGATCCGGACGGCTGCATGACCGTTGCCCCCTCCATAGGCGCATGACCCGCATCTGCACGCATCGGACCTATGGCTCAAGTTAATCTATGCAATTGTCCGTTTCGAACACGCCACAGATGATCGATGATGTAGCAACCTGACATTTCTGGATTCGTGATACCCCAGGAATTGCCCCACACGATCAATTCTTCGGATAGTTGTCCGTCATACTGGATTCGTGCGAAGCTAATCACTATACGCCCTAGGTTCACCCCCACCTGTGATTCAAACCAAAACGACGCTCTTGGCTTTGCGACCGTGACCGCACCCGTGGCACCGGGTACTTTCTTCCGTCCGATAGCATAGGGAACTATAGCAGATCACCCTGCTGGATCCATAGGTCATTGACGTGTATGCCAGCGGAAGGCACTCAATCTTCTCAGGCCAAATGTGTCCGTGTCTTGCTTGCTGTTGGTCACGATCCTAACTTGTTACCAATTGCAGGTATTGTTGTGTGGAACTTCACATCGTGCCCAAAGGCCCCTTTTTCACTCTCCTTCAGTCTCGTGAAACTCTTGCACAGCGCTG
>JBBPLP010000806.1:0-12488 GCA_038089875.1 Fistulinella prunicolor
GGTTATCGTCTGCAACGTCCAAATCGTCCATCTCGACTGGGAGAAATCCTAAATCGGCGCTGAGGTCAGATGGCGAACTGCCTGCCGAAAATATGCCAAAAAAGGGAATTATCCGGGTTATTCACCGAACTCCTATGTGACCCCGCTTTCTCCGGATATCTTCCAAGAGACCGTGTCTTTGGACTGTCATTCTCTCCAATCGTGAATATTCTTCGTGAGTTCTGTCATCATGGATTGGGCATTCCGAGGTGGTGACCCGGTCGTGAATTGCCCGGTTTCCCATATGGCAGCTCTGATAATCTCATTCAAAAATACACACTGAAGATTCAGGCTCACGCAGAGTTCAGACGCCTCTAGAGCAATAAGCCTAATTGGCATTATCGTATAAATACATCTAATATACCCCCAGTAACAGTATAATATATGTACACTACCAACCATGCAGGATCGAGAGTCTTAAACTACACACACACCGAGCCCCAATAACGGACGTCAAGCATGTCGAATGGCAAATGGCCCCGACACACGACATGATGCGTGTGCGACAACATGTTCCCTTTCTTCAGATTCCTCGTAACAGCGTCCACGCGAGGTATTCAAGTCGCGGAGCACGGTTTCGGATTCACGTCTGTCTCCGTGTCTTACCCAGTCGCCAGCTGAACTAGGGGAGTACTTTGCTTTGTGGGACCTCGCGAAACGAGCCCTCTTCCATCTCCCGGACAGTCTTTTGTACTTGCGGTTGGATGCCCGCCGAGTGGGTCGTCCCGACGCCTTGCGACGAAGTACTAACATAATGCTCCCGACCGAATGCGTCGAGCTATTTATGAACCGATGGAGAAAAGGGTGAGCGAGATTTCATACGGCAAGGACAGTCAAAGGAACGTACTACCGCGGCCATGTTAAACATGGAGCCTAACTCCGCCTTGAGCGCATCGCGGCAAAGAAGGGTGTCCATAAGGGTCTTTTCAGAGAAAGGATGAAAAAATAAACGGTACGCTTTCGTGACGTTGACCAATAATGCTCACAATCGTGTAGATACGACCGATGGGAATGGCAAACGGCACGCAGAAGTCCGTGTTCGGGAAAAGAACAAAAGAAAGCAGATTTCCTAGCGAGAAGATCGCGGGAAAGACCCCCGACTGGATAGCACCGCGAATGAGTCGATTGAGAACTGTATCCATCCTGCGGGCACCAGTTCGCGAACGGTAAAAGGTGACGATCAAAGTACCTGAGTGATTGCGCATGATGAATACCTGAACAAGAATAAGCGACCGTACATACCACAGATAAACAAGTCTACGACGACCTGCATAACCAACCAGGCACTTGCTAGGGCTATGAAACCGGGCAGCCTGGGCCGACTAAACGATCATGAGTTTGAAAAAGCGTCTCAATGCACGAAACATACATCAAGGCGATCCAAGTCCCAGCTCCGGAGGCAATGCCCAGAACAAACGTAGGAGTTACCAGCACGATTACCACGCCAAACAGGAAGTTGCTGGAGGCAAACCGCCAAATCCTACGGCACACATTTAACCGAGGATCACATTGGTATACTCACAAACTTGCCTGAACCCGAGGTATATTTGCGTTACTGAGGCTGCAAGTGCAGTGGCGATAGGTGTAAACGCGTACGGCCATTGAGTCGCTTTGAGGGGAAAATAAGGACCAAGTGAGGGCAACAATATGGCTACTCACCCGCAAGAACTATTGAGTCATCAAGTATTGTCATGCTGGAATGCATTCAATACCAGTAAACAAAGATCGGTAAGGCCCCATACATATATTTCCATGCCATATATATAACACTATGGAAGCGATTGAGCCGTATCTCAAACACCTGATGAACGGGTACTCACGAGGTACTATGGCACGTGTCGACGATGAACAGAAAAAGCACTGAATACCTGAAACCACACGTCAAAAGCCAAACGCTCGTGAATCGGCGAGTGGACCGACTTTGTTAATGGCGGATCATTGAATTCTGGTGTGGAGCATAAGTGTTTGATATTTGTAGGGCATATATACTCACTTGTCTGGTAATAAACTACGAACTGGTATGTGACAAAGCCATACAGGTAGGTGTTAACTGGACGGGTCAGGCATAGTTCCATACGACGCACACCGCCGATGACTCACGGAATGTGGCTACCATGAGCGATCCTTCAAGTGGGTTTGATCCCGTCAATAAAATAAGTCCATACGTGGAGCTCAGTTGCGACGCACCAGTGCCCCCGTTATCCGTGTTCGATGTCATGAATCTTGGCTATAAAATGAGGAGGACAATTAATGAATCTAGGTGTCAATAGGTGGGCTGAACTGGGCAGGATGGGGCGGGAGTATGGCATGATGCTACATGACTGTGATATTTTAAGTAACAGAGGACCGAGATACGAGATCGCATAGGCACCAGCCCGTGTATCCTGATCCCGCGCTCGAACCGGAAATTCACAAGGGATTCGTCCTCCATTTGGAAGTGCTTTGAGTTGAACTAGTCCTGCTGCGAGACACGGACTACCAGTGCAATGAACAAGAGGCGACAGGCTAGGTTTAGGTTCGCCAATATGATGAAACACGGATCAAGCGAGAGAAATTAAATTCCGTGACCATTCAGTGGATGCCCTGCCATTCAGCGTCAGTGTCCTAAAAGAAATCTTGTCTAACCTCCTTTTATAGGTTGTAGGGCCGAGTAACTTTATAAGTTGCCACAGTGTGGTAAGGGACCTGCAGGGATGCCGGGGATACCCATGCCCATGGCGACACTACGGCAGTGTCACCCGCCAGCGCTTGATTCACTGAATCAAATTTCGAGAGTTCTTCCCCGTCTTGACGACGATAGGTTGCATCGGCTTCGGTGAGGCTAGTATATCTCCGACCCAGGACTAAAGGACTTGGCATTCAGAGCCGAAAGGCATCGATCTGTCGCGGCGTGAGGCAATATGGCAGACGTCATGC
Organism: Fistulinella prunicolor; assembly: GCA_038089875.1. Lineage (NCBI taxonomy): Eukaryota > Fungi > Basidiomycota > Agaricomycetes > Boletales > Boletaceae > Fistulinella > Fistulinella prunicolor. The sequence goes on from JBBPLP010000806.1 coordinate 2,956, forward strand.
AAACCAGACAGTCATACCCACCGTGAACCCTTCGAGGAACGATACTTCCCTCAGTGGTCACCCTAGTACCCTGGTTTACACAGATACTTACATACAGCACGTCAGCGGAAGGGGAAAGTGCCGGGCCGCCGTCAGTCGAAGCACAGGCTTATTCCCACGACTAACTTGGTCACGTGTCATTAATCGTTGCTAGACAGCGTCGACCTCTAATCATCATAATATCCAGCATTGAACGACGTGCTATTGAAAGAGGCCGGGTCAGTCGCTGCCACCAAGCCATAGCGTGCCGAGCAGATCTATAAACAGATTCTAGTCTCAGTAAGTACGTTCATCTCATCACCTCCTAGTACACCGGGTCGATCATATTCATACCTACATCTTTCACAGCGTCGACGTCTGGTGGCCGAGACCAATCGCTCAGAGAACAAGAAGCTGCCATGATTAAGCTCGCTGAGCTTCACCGTGATCAGAAGAGCGTGCTCACCCTCGCGTCGTTGCTTACGGTCGTGATGTACGAGAGCCTATCCATACGTAGAAATGCAAACGGCCTCGCAGAGGTAATTACGCTGTCGGTGTTATTCATGTCGTCAACAGCAAAGGCCAAGACCGCTAAACTCAGTAAGTCGTGCACCATGTCGTGTTAGCGCACTTGCTCACGAAGAACATTTAGCTCGAACGTTGCCAGTTACTTCAACGACTTTCCCGACAGTAATCAAGTCCTGATCGATGTTCTCATGGACAACATCGACTGGTCTAGTCGCGAAAAACGTATGTTCCTCAAACATAGTTTGGAAATTCGTCTCGTCGCTTTGTAAGGGCGTCTTAACATGCAGTAATACTGATTTATTACTCATCCCACCTCTGCATACAATTAGAAGCCGTGCAGTACAAGGCCGCCTTGATGCAAATCGATGCACTTTTGTTCGAGTTCAAGATAAGATGATTCTCACAGAGGTTCATCTTCTCGAACGTTTGGTTTATCGAGGACTTTACCAAGGCAAAGGTATGTCGTTTCCCTCCTTGTCTTGAGCATGTTCACCAAAAACCATCGTGTGCAAGGCTGCACTCACTTCTTCCAGAACCGCTACAAACTCGATATATTGTCCACCTCATCTCCAAGTTACTCTTGACCTTCAGTCTGGCGTCTTACATGCAGAAGACAAAGATTACGGCACAACATATGCTCAGCTGCGAGAAATCGAGCGTATGCGCGCCGTTGCGATCGCTCACCAAAACCGTAACCTGGCCGAGTTCCAGAGAACGTTGGTTTCTCGCCGACCCTACGTCATCGAGGGACAAACGTTCTCTCTAGGGCTCTCGTCTGACCCGACAATCCGTTCTCACCTTGCCGCATTATACGATACCATACTGCAGCAAAACCCGCTTCGCATCGTCGAACCATACGCCGTCGTCGAGATTGACTACGTGGCGAAGCAGGTCGGTCAAAGTCGGCAGGAGGTTGAGGCAAAGTAGGGAACATGATCTACGGGTGTTTACCCCAGATTGACACGTCCGATAGACTATTACAAATGATCCTTGATAAAGTCCTTTACGGGGTACTTGATCAAGGGAGGGGACGTCTTTTTGTGTAGGACGAACCTGAGGTCGACGTACGTCTTTCCCTGCGCGATCGATTGTTTGGTATTCATGTCGTGGGTGCTTGCTGCCTTAGAGTCCGTACGGCGCTGCTATCGATACCCTCGAGCAAGTCGGTAAAGTGGTGGATCCGTTGTATGCAAAGGTACGCTCTACGCCACTCTACGTTTTCGTGCGGTTCGATAATTGCGGACATCCAGACGGTGAAATTCGTATGAAAGCCCATGTAGTAATGATAACAATATAGTATTGCCGCGAACAAAGAAGAGTCGAATGGAGTTCGATTCAACTTGAACGCTCAAAGCGGGACGAATTGAAGTCGTTCAAACGATCAGTCCGATGAGTGCGATCGTAGCGCTGGATGAATGGACATATAGTCGTTCGCATGAAAACCATTCGGCCTTGAATGTATGGATATCTCTTCTTATATACCAACTCCAACACTAGTTGACGGAAATGCCTGTTGGACCCCCCAAAAAATAACGTGGGTTTTTGTGAGTTGGCCAGGTGCAAACCCCGACACAGCGATCTGGTATTGTTGAACAGCGTTATCTAGTGCGTCAGAGCGCATTGGGTCTAGTCGGATTCAGCATAGGTACTCAGTTCTCTGTAGCGTCTACGATGCCAGAACTGGATCGATCGACGTGAGGTATTCCTCGAGCCGCAAACGACAAAAATACATGGAAAGTATGTGTACATGCCGGCTGATATCCCCACGCAACATGTAATTCCAAAGGAGAGTACACGACTACGCGCTGGAGGAATCGCCAGGACGGAAGGTAGTAATTGACGTCCGCCGTGTCTTCGGGCGTCGTCAATCGCCGCGTGAAACCTGTACGGGGATGATTACTCGATACACATCGACCATACCAGCAGCGAAAACGCTCACCTTGTATCCACTCCTTGACCTCCTTGCTGGTGTCCGATGGCCCCTTGAGACGGTTCAATAGGGTACCAAGTCATTTCGTAGCGTCCGCGTGACACCCCAGCGCATACAGGGCCACGCCTCGCTGTTGATAGAGTAGGAACCTGAATACGTCCCGGTTTTTGGTCCACCCAAACATCTTGAGATGAAATGAGAACGTCTGGCACGACGAATATGAACTGGAATGTTACCAATGAAATGCATTCGGGCTTTGGTGCTTCGGAAGTTGGGGAGGATCCTACACGTTGGCGAGCAGTTCGAGCGCCCTGTTGTGCTCCCGTCGGCCTATGCATGTCTTTGCAGCGATTTAACGCATATGCGCCTGCAAAAGAATCGTCAGACGCGTGCTCTATTCACCACCTCTCTATTCTCACCTGAACGGCATAGTAGCACATGTTATCTTGTCCAGGGCAAACGACGACGAGATCGACACGCACCAATCCTTCTTCGTGGTATCTGGAAGTAAATACGACGATAATCTATCAGCCGAACCAATGAGCATCGTAGACAAGTATAGAATGGTGACGGACCTTGATGAGAGTGACGAAACATACGTCGGTGACATGACACTTGCAAAACAAACGATTGGATGTTTTGTTCGCCGAATCAGCATGTCCTCGACCAAAACGTGCGATACTGAGCGCGACGTACGCCAGTATTGTCGGCTGAATTTTGATCAACTATGTTCATGTGAGTTGGTACGAATGAAAGAGACGAAGATTGATGAGACCTTTCGGGTATTTTTGATCGCAGAGTCCCATTGACGGAGGCGTGCCCTAAGAAAGGCGCGCGAGGCAGATAATCTGTCCTTTCGCCACGCCGCGTGAATTAGCTATGTGGTGTAAAATACAAATGATTGTCGTTAGAGTACACCGAGACCGATTGCATCGATGCAGACGAACCTGAAGGAAGCCAATGGGCGCATGCGAAGTTGTCTCCTCTGGATTAGGCCGTTCCAATGACTCGGACGCGGAATTCTGCATCAGTCAAAAAGCCGAATTGTCAGAAGATAATACCATGGCAAGGGTTTTTACTTACGATGTCGAGGTAGTGAGAGGGAAGGACGCCGCTAAGACTGCGACTAGTGATTTTTTGGCCTCCGCTGATCGCGAGGTCAAAGTTGTCCAAGATGGCCATGGACCTGACATCGCTTGTGTGCTCGGCGAGAGACCCGACTTGCGTATGCGTTGAGGCGTCCCAGAATGAGACTGAGGATGCATTAGAGGCGGCGATAAATGTACCGTTTCTTGCTAGGGAAATGCGCCGGGGTTTGCTGTTGCCGTGGATGCTCCATTTCGAGAGCGTTGAGCCGGTGGGCACCTGGAGACAGATGATGTCGCCGTCGCGTGATAAAACAAAGAGTTGGTCGCTATCACTAGCCCAGGCGAGGGGCTCGTTCGACTGCCCGTGCACCTCAATTGGGACGTCGATGAGGAGGTCGCCATTTTGACTGTCACGGGTGCCGATGCAGTGCCACGTGGCTGTGGTGATACACTGTCTGCCCTGCGCAGACAGCTCGTCGTTGTGCTCCATTGAGGGCCTGAGGAGTTTCTTGCCAGTTGACAGCGACCAGACGAGTACAGTTTCGTCGTCCGCCCCAGTCGCTATTCTTGTGCCGTCTGGAGAGATGTCGACTGCAGACACTTTGTTGTGTCCCCTGAGCTCGTGCTGGCTGTTTGCATACCACACTGTCACCAAGCCTTTTTGCACGATCCATTTTGCGTCTTGTGACACCGCGATGCTGTAAATATCACTTCTCGCGTTCTCCGTGCCATCTTCTACACTCCAGCGCCGAATCTTCCCTCCGTTACCGCCACTTACGATCTGCTCCCCGTCGTCGAGGAATGCAGCCGAATATGTGTAGTCTCGGCCATCGATTTCGATTACTTTTACATCCCTCTGGAGAACGACTCGAATGCTAGCGCTTGCCACGCTTGGCTCTTCGTCACTGTTAGCTTTGCACTTTTCCATCTCGGCAACGTACTCACTATTTCTTGAACGCCAACACCTGAACATGTTCCGACAAGTATTAGAACGAAGGAAAGGAAGACGCGCAGTCCCCTACTGGCGCCGCACCGTTGTCGCCTGGTTTACACTGCCTTCTTATCAACTTCGTGCATCAGTTCACACCCTTGGCCATCAATGGGCGCTTAAGCACTTACCCCCAGCCCATTCGAGTCCAGACAGTTCGCCGTCATAGGGTCTCCGGGACGATCGCCGGCCTTTCCGCGACTGGGTAGAGCGATGGAATGAACCGTACAACACGCTCGAGGACAAATGTGTTGCAATAAGCAGTAGTGAGTCCGCGTTTAGAACATAGTACGGCCCTGTGATGGACATATGCATGACGTTTGCGGAACAAGGATTAGTACTCTTTGCGGCTTCGCTGGATAACGTCTACGATCCCGTTTGATGCTACGGCTTTCTGGTTGAGTAATGATGTTGGATGAACTTGGCTGTCTATACCATGCTCTGGTGGCTCTGGTGTTGCACAGAAGCCTTCAGGTGCGCACAGACAGCGGGATCCTCTAGTACGTAGACGCTGGTGTCTAGCTATTCTACCTGACGTATGCACGTCGTGTTTCTCTGTACCTCTTAACTTAAACCAGAGTCCCACAGTAGGTTCATGATTTACGGATGAGATGTCGATACGGAATTCGCGATTAAGAAGTCAGAGCGAGGTAAATCACATTGTGCACAGAATGTAGACCCGCGCAAAGTTTGGCGACGTCTAGAGCCGTCCAGCATGTTTAATGGCAAATAGTCCTGACACACGACAAAACGTATGCGCAACGACATGCTCCCTTCCTTGAACTTCCTCGTGACAGCTTCCACGCGAGGTATGCAATCGCGGAACGCCGTTTCGGATTCATGTTTATTCGCGTGTCTTGAAAAGTCGCCAGCTGAACTGGGGGAGTATTCTGCTTTGTGGCACCCCACAACACGAGCGTTCATCTACATCCCGGATAAACTTTTGTACTTGGGGTTGTATGCCCGGTGAGGAGGCCGACGAACCACTTGTAACATTTTCCCGATCAAATACGTCGATCTGTACATGGATCGATGGAAATAAGTATGAGCAACATTTCATAGGACAACGACAGTCAAGGCAACACACCGCCGCCCCAGTCTCTAGCATGGCACCACCCAACTCTGCTTTGAGCGCATCGCGGCAAAGAAGGGTATCCATGAGGGTCTTTTTAGAGAAAGGATGAAAAAGTAAATGATACGCTTTCGTGACGTTGACCGATAAAGCTCACATTCGTGTAGATGCGACCGATGGGAATGGTGAACATGACGCAGAGGCTCGTGTTCGGGGAAAGCATGAAAGAAATCAGATTACTTAGGGAGAAGATGGCGGGAAAGACGCCCGTCTGGATAGCACCGCGAATGAGTCGATTGAGAACCGTATCCACTCTGCGAGAACCAATTCGCGAACGGTAGAAGGTGACGATCGAGGTACCTAAGCGGTTGCGAGCCATCAATACCTTGGAATTCAGTGAACAAGAATAGATAACCGCACCACATATAAACAGGTCCACGGCGACCTGCGTAACCAACCAGGTAATCGCTAGGGGTGTGAAATCGGGCAGCTCGGACCAACTAAACGATCATGAGTTTGATTAAGCGTTTCAATGCAAGAAACATACATCCAGACGATCCAAGTCCCAGCTCCGCAGGTAATGCCCAGGACAAACGAAGGAACGGCCAACACGATTACTACACCAAACAGGAAGTTGCTGCAGGTATACCGCCAAATCCTACGATACAAAGTTTAACTGGGGATCACGTTGGTTTATTATAAACTTGCCTCAACCCAAGGTATATCTGTGTCACCAAGGCAGTAAACGCAGTAGCGATAGGTGTAAATGAATACGGCCATTGAGCCGCTTCGAGGGGAAAATAAGGACCAGGTGATAGGAACGATGTGACTACTCACTCGCTATTGAATCATCAAGTATTGTCGCACTAGAATGCATTCAATACCAGTAGACAAAGGTTGATAAGGTCCCATACATATAATTCCATGCCATATATATGACACTATAGAAACGATTGAGCCGTGTCTCAAACACGCGATCAATAGGTACTCACGAGGCACTGTGGCACGTGTCGACGACGAACAGGAAAAGCACCGAATACCTGAAATCACACGTCAAAAGCCAAACGCTTGTGGATCGACCAGTGGACCGACTTTGTTAGTAGTGAATCATTGTATTCTGGTGTGGAGCATAAGTGCTTGATATTTGCAGGGCTTATGTACTCACTCGTCTGGTAGTAAACCGCAAACTGATACGTGACAAAGCCGTACAGGTAGGTGTTGACTTAGTTTTGCGAACGGGTTAGGTAGTGTACAATGCGGCACACGATGACTCACAGAATGCTCCCGCAAGGAGCGATCCTTCAAGTCAGTTTGATCCCGTCAATAAAAAAGCTCCATGCGTTGAGCACTCGGTTGCAACGCACCGGCGTTCGTATTTTCTACGTTCGATGTCATGAATCTTGGCTTTTCAAACGAGCTGGGAAACTAGTGGTCCCAAGTATCAGTGGGCGAGTAGGAGGGGATAGGAGGGAACACGAGGATACCATGATGCTACCACATGAGAGTGATATATCAACGGAGGACCCTGAGATAAGGGATCGCATGGGTGCCAGGGCCAGTGTATCCTGATCCTGCAGTCAAATCGCAACCTTATTCGGAAGTGCCTTGAGATGAACCAGTCCAGCTGCGAGACATGGGGCAAGATGCAAATACTAAGGTTTAGGTTCGGCAATATAATCATCATCATCATGAGCCCCAGATCAAATAAGAGTTTAAATTCCGTGAGCGCTTGGATGTCCCTGGGAGCTCCGAGGGTCCTCCCTTGTTCCGAAAGAAAAAGGAAGGGCGTCTTTTAACCTCCTTTTAGGTTGTGGGCCCGAGTATACGTCGCAACTGAAACGCAACTTGGGAACTTTGTCAGAAGTGACTGGCTGATATCACATAAACGTGGCAAAACATTGGAGCCGATCGGCGCGTGTGAACTTCAAAAATTACAATTCATTCGTCCTGTCGGCAGTCATTCTATGTTTCAGCTAAATATGACTCCTGCTAGCCTATTTTCCACCTCTACTACGGGGAAGTCGAGATTTGCGAACCATGGAGACTAGAGTGGCATGTCTTGCGCAAACCCCCGATCATCCTATGGTGAACTTTGTCAGCTTCTGCCGAGTCACGAACACGCTCACCATGACATGTTTCTTTCACGCGCAAGAGCATACATTCTACTTCGCTCTCTTCCGCATTATATCAGAAACTACAATGAAAACCGACGGTTAGACGAAACAGTAACCTTTCGATGACTGTCATCGCCACGTTCACACAGCTGGGCAGCCCGAATGTCGCGGAATCCTATTATCACAGTCCTACAGGGACGCCAGGGGGGTGTCCATAGCTATGGCCTGTGACACTGGCGGTGTCACTCGTTGGTACCGCCTCAGTGAGTCAAATTTCGATCCTCATCATGGCAACGGTTGGTTAAAGACTATCCCCGAAAAAAAAAGCTGGCTTGTATGTCCGCTTGATGATCGATCCTAACTGAGAACCGCTAAGTAACCGTCCGTCAACCTTGGCACTTTCTGGGTAAATCCGTGACAGCTTTTTACTTCGCCGTCTACTTTCGGTCCACGACGTCGCCCTGAATCCACGATAAGATCGTTATCGTACCCAGAAGCTTAGTCGACAGTCCTGATTTGGCACTTATTCATTCAACGGGATTTTCGAAAGACATGAACCCCTGCATTCAATCAGCACGATCAGAAGAGAGGGTGGCATTCGCCCATTCTACACTCATGTCAGCCTGCAGGGCTGATGGCGGCGTAATTGAATAAGGTCGGCATTTTTTTCCGTCCTTCACCGGTCGCCCTTATCCCTCAATCGGACAAGCAAGGGATCAGGCTACTCCCAATTAAGCAACATCTTTTTCGGCAGCATAACAACGTGACAAAACTATGACTAGGTGTGGCCGGATGTTTCCGGCCGAACGGCCTAAGTATTCGATTATTAGCTTGAACATCCACGTACTCGATGCTAAATGCCGACTTTACAGCATGACTTGAAACGAAACGGGAGAGTATATATCCTCAGTTTTTCCGGGAACACGACCTTTGCGAATGGACTGCGGCTTCGAATGGGGTCTTCTACGGAAGAACGCTTATCACCACCGAGGCACATCCTCTGATTTAGAGAATTGCTGCCATGTTTTGGTTGAATGGAAGTCCCAACAAGCTCGAACGGTAAAGGTATAGAGGCGCCGAAAACGAATTGTTAAAAAAGTGTGGGGTAATGAACACTACCGTTGACCAATACCTTTCCGAATAGCGGTTTATCAGCTCTTGATTTCTAGCTGGTCCGGCGCGCCTCGATCACTGTCTCGGTATCAGCTACCCGGGTGTCAGTTGTCTCCTGCCAAGTGTCCGCGTACGGCCCTCAGTTCCTTGCGCACTATACTATTTTGCCTTGTAGGCAACGGCCTCATCGAAGGTAAGCCGTTTTCGACAGGCTGGTTGACGGGGGTGAGCTAGCTACTCATACGTCATTCATTCTGTTCCTCCTTTCATCTCTATCTTCTTTCATGCGGTACTTATTTTCTCGTCTCCATCACTTCATTTCACTCCTGGGTCACTTGTTTCACATATTCAAGACGATCCTGTTTTCTCGCCATGCGGAATACCCAACTCGTTTTCCCATTATTCGCACGATTTGAAGCCCACCAAGACGACACTCAGCAGTGACATCTTATTCTTTGTGGGCCATCGCCATTCTCTTCGAACTCACCTCATTCGTTCCCTTGTATTGTCAAAGTGGTCCGCCTTCCCAATATCTGAACTCGAGGAGGAAATTAAGTCCTGAATTACGACTCGACCCCAAGGGTCGAACGTTGGCATGTAAAACCGGCGAAACAAGCCAACTAGTACTACGTTAGCAGCCAGTCCTTCTAGGACTATCCTCCATGGTACCGTAGTACGTGTT
>JBBPLP010000807.1:0-12458 GCA_038089875.1 Fistulinella prunicolor
ACAGTCATTGCAGCATGTGTATATTCAGTCACAGACTCTGTTGTACCATCCAAAAATGGGGCATTGTTGCTGTCAATGGTGGCTACAAAAAGAGGTGGTCCACAAGTGCAACAGAAGGTCAAATGTGTGGCATTGATATGGACAATGAACGAGGAGTGACGAGTTAGATACAAGACAGCCAGGAGATTGTTCCGCAGCTGTGGGACATGCAAAACATTGCTAAACTCGACCACTCTGCACCTCTTTCCATCAACAACTGGATGAAAGACCACTGAACCGACTCCTGATGAATAAACGATGGTATTGTCGGTGAACTTGATAGGAATGCGTCTGGGGGTGTAATTTCAGAGCCAGTGGCGATGGGGCGTCATATGAGAAGTGGCCCCTGAGTCTGCATTCCAATCGTGGTCAGCATTGAATTGGAGTGGTGAGAATGGATCAGAGGAATCACTGGAATGGAGACTTGCATTTCCTGCGTGCTCTACAACATCTGTGGTGGTAGGAGCTGTTGATGATGACGAATTGGCCTGTTCTGGCGCCTTGCCCTTGTCCTTCTTCTCCTTGTAGTACTTCTTCGCCCTCTGGAGTGAAAAACAGCGACACTGACAGTGCCATGTCTTCTCACAGAACAAGCATGGCGCATTGCGAGGACATTTGCAACCAGAAGAGGTAGCAGAGAGCACGGAATCGGTAGGAGTGGATGGGGTAGCATCAGCATGAGGTCGTCAATTGATTTCCTCAGTCTGGAACGCCGCTTTGACCTTGACCTTGTCCAGATCAGTGAGAAGGGCCAAAGACGAGGTGAAGTGGGCAAACTCAGGCCCTAAAGCGCGAATCATGGCCATGCAGGTGAGTTCTGCATCCATGATCTTCATGTGAAAGGTAGAGCTGCAAAGGTTTTGAATCCGAGACATGGACTCCTCAACTCGAGCAGCCAGAGCAGGGAGAGACTCCTCAGGGCGTTTCCGGATGGTGAAGAACTCATCATAGGCAATGAATCTACTGCTGGCCTTTTGTTGGACAAAGACATCCTTGAGCACTTTCCAGGCTTTTGTGGGGTCATCCTGATCAGCACGGATGTGGACTCGTTGGTCTGGGGCAATGTTGAGCATTTAGTCGCCAGCAGCCTTGTCCTGTTTGATGTCCCAGGTGGTCTGTTCTGCTCCCGCAGAGCTAGGACGAGTCTCCTTGCCGTCGACGAGTCGCCAGAGACCCTTGGAGCAGAAGAGAGCCTTCATTTCTTCGCTCCATGTGATGTAGTTGGATCCAGTGAGGTGCTGGATGCGATGGGAGTGGTTTTGGGGCTCAGAAGACATGGTTTCCAAGCAAGGAGAGGTGAATGGTGTAACGAGGTGTGGAATAGAACCAAATAGGCGGGGTTTGGATTATTTTCGTTGGTGTAGCAAAAATGATAAAGAAGCGACTAAAGCGCAGGGCTCATAACCTGTTAGCAGCTGGATTCCCTCAGCTGGAGCTCACTATCAGAAAACTATGAACTGGAGTGAAGTAACTACACATACCTGGAGCTCACTGCCAGAAAACTAAAGAGACGACGACAGTGAGCTCCAGACTACATCTGAAGCGCTACAACAACACACCACAACACTACCATGCCTCAATGGCATCCTGACTAAGTAAACAGTCCCAAAAGCGCAGAGTGCGAAAACAATTGAATCTAACAAGATACTGCAATGAACCAATTGCACCCCCATAGTCAATGGAATACATGAAACTGCGCTCTTCTGCAGTTTTGGGAGCCTAGTTGCATGAGAGGCACAAACCAGGATCCATGTGTTACAGTTTGCTTGTGCACTTCGCACTTTGGTACATATTATATAGTCAGTCATGGTACACTAAGTAGTCAGTCATACATGTCAGTCAGACAGTCAGTCAGACTTAGTTACCATAGTTGGATTGTGTGCCACAATGTGGCGTGGTAATGTTGTGTACTATTTGTGTACCCCTTCAGATGTAGTCTGGAGCTCGCTGTCTCTGTCCCTCAGATTCTGACAGTGAGCTCCAGGTGAGTCTAACCCATCCATAGTCGAATATATAGATTCTGACAGTGAGCTCCAGTTGTGATTAATTCCAACTGTTTGTTAAACATCTGGAACCACACAGCTGGAGTCCACAGTGAGAAACTAAATGTATTTCGAGTGTAACTAGACATACCTGGAGTCCACAGTGAGAAACTGAAGAAAGCGCTCACTGTGGAACTCCGACTATAAACTATGAGACGAAACAAACAATAACAATGCACCACACAATGTGGCGCAATATCTAAATGTGGAAAACAAAGGTAAAACGCGCAAAGTGCGCAATCAACTAGCTACAGCTAACACGCCCCCCTGATTGCGCATCTCTGCAGAATTAGAAAGAAAAGCAATGAAATGAAACACTAACTCGATCCAAATGAAGAGAGACCAATAATGGAACAAAAGTGCTGCACTTTGGCACGAGAAAGTGCTTTAGTGAGCAGATCAGCTGGCATATCAGCTGTTGGCACGAAATGAGGCGAAATAACACCTTGATCAACCACATCACGAAGCCAAAACCATCTCAGATCCAACTGCTTCATCCGCCCATGATGTTCTGGATGCTTGGCCACCTGGATTGCGGACTGGTTGTCCATATGAAGCACAGATGCTCCAATCACCTCGAATCCAAGCTCCTGGAGCAGTTTGCGCATCCAGATTATCTCCTTCCCAGCCTCGCATGCAGCCATGTACTCTGCTTCAGTAGTAGACAAGGCGACAATGGGCTGGCGCTTGGACATCCAGGAAACAACGCCAGAGCCAATCTTGACGACGTATGCACCGGTGGACCTGCCAGAGTCCTTGCAACCGCCATGATTTGCGTCCGAAAAGGTGGAGAATAGCTGAGGAGTGGAAGAATCTGGAGAATAGGTGATTGCATAGCTCAGAGTGCCTTTGATATAGCGGAAAAGGTGCTTTACTGCGTTCCAGTGGGCGACACCAGGATCTGAGGTGAAAGATGCGAGCTGGCCAACAGAATAAGCGATATCTGGACGGGTAGTGCAGGAAAGATACTGCAATGAGCCAATTGCGCCCCCATAATCAACATTGCGCATGAAACTGCGCTCTTCTGCAGTTTTGGGGGACTGGTCGCGTGATAGACACAAACCAGGATCCATGGGGGTGCTAACTGGCTTGCAATCGCTCATATTGAAGCGCGCAAGCATGTCGACGCAATACTGGCGCTGGGAGATGGTGAGGGAGCGTTTGGCACGGTCACGGTCGATTTTGATGCCTAGAATCTCTGAGGTGGGCCCCAGATCGCGCAATTTGAAGTGTTTGCGCAGATCTTCAATCGACTGCTTGATTGCATCAAGAGATTTCGATGCAAAGGTCATATCGTCGACGAAGACAGGGAGCATGATGTGCACATCACCTCGAATAAAGATGTAGACCGCAGCGTCTGAATATGTCTGGGAGAAGCCCAAAGACTCCAGTGTGGCGCGCATTTTGCGATTCCAGCGATTTCCGCCTTGTTTCGTGCCATATAGCGACTTCTGGAGTAAACAGACAGTTTCCTTGGGATTGCCCTCTGCAAATCCTTCTGGCTGCTCCATGTAGACGTCACAATCCATCTCGCCATTCAGATAAGCGTTTGAGATATCGACGGACCAAAGATGGAGGTCGTGGATGGCAGCCAGAGCCAGAATGACACGAAGAGTAGGGAGACGCACTGTAGGAGCGAAAACCTCAAGGTACTCGAATCCAGGACGCTGCGCAAAGCCTTGAGCAACCAAACGGGCCTTAAAGCGCTCAAAGGAGCCATCAGCGCGATGCTTCTTAGTGAAAACCCACTTGGATCCAATAACTGGTCGGTCCTTGGGTCGAGGCACCAATTTCCATGTCCCGTTCGCGTTGTGAGCAGCCAGTTCGTCAAGCGCAGCTGTTCTCCAGTCGTCTGCCTCGTCACCTCTCAATGCCTCCTTGAATGAGCGTGGATAAGCACTATTAGCACTCAAACACTGCGCAATGTCGGCCTCTTCATCGTCAGAGTCCGAGTCGTCATCTGTGAGCTGAGCTGGGCTCAATTTCCACCATTCTCGAGGCGGCTGGCGTGTCCTGCGCGGAAGACGAGCCCCAATGCCAATTGGGCTAGGTGTGCGCTCTGGAGCAGCTAGTGGTGGCGTCTCAGGTAGTGGTGCAGGTGCAGCAACTGGCGTGGTGGGATCTTCATCCTGTTCCTCTGGAGGATGAGGCGCCCCCCCAGGATGAAGAATCCCAGTCGCCATGGGCTCGTCATCATCATCTGCAGTGATTGAAGGGGAAGTATAGGGAGTGGGAGCGGACTGGGACACAGTTGGCACATGGGGCTGCTTACCACTGAGTAGAGGTGGTCGTTCATCGAAATCAGCGCGTTCTGAGATGATGGTGCGCTTTGTGGTCGGATTGTAGAATTTCCAGCCTTTGTAGCCTTCCGGGTACCCAATGAAGACGCATTTCTCATAATGTGGTCGCAATGCCTCCCGTTTGTCCTTCTGAATGTGAACATATGCCGTGCATCCCCAGACCCGGAAATGAGACACATCAGGCTTGCGCCCATGCCAGAGTTCGAATGGAGTGGTGTTGTCGAGCGCAGCTGTAGGACACCTGTTCCAAACATGAACGAGTGCAGCCAGTGCTTCGCCCCAGAAAGACATGGCTAGTCCTGATTCCTGTAACATTGCTGTGATTCGTTCAGAAAGGACGCGATTTGCTCGTTCTGCTACTCCATTCTGTTGTGGGCGCGCTCGGACAGTGTGCTGACGCTCGATTCCACACTCCTGGGTGAATTTGAGCATGGCGTTGCTCATGTACTCGCCTCCCTTGTCGTCTCGCAGTGTTTTGATGCGCCGCTCTGTCTGATTCTCTGCAAACGCCTTAAACTGCTTAAAAGCGTCGAAAACGTCGGATTTCGCGCGAATTGGCAGGACAAAGCGATATCTGGTGTAATCGTCAATGAAGGTGACCCAGTAGCGAAAGCCAGAGAATGTGGGATAAGGGACTGCGTGTACATCAGAGTGGACAAGTTCAAGAGGGCGTGATGCGCGCGAGTGAGAAGATGGGAATGGATTTGCGTGCATTTTGCCAGCCAGGCATGGTTCACAAACCGGATCCTGCGCAGTTTTCGTGTCCAACTTCATTCCAGTGACCAACTGGTGCTCAAACAGTGATTTGATGTCGAATGTGTTGTGATGAGCGAAACGCCGGTGCCAGAGAGATAAATCCAGTGGTACCGTGGTTGCAGCATGCGCATACTCCGTCACAGGCTCAGTTGTGCCATCTAGAAACGCAGCGTTGTGCTTGTCAATGGTGGCGACGAATAAAGGTGGTCCAGATGGGCGAGCAAAGGTCATATGGGTGGAGTTGATGTTGACGACGAAAGATGAATTGCGAGTGAGATATAACACAGCAAGAAGATTATTGCGCAGTTGTGGGACATGTAGGACATTAGTGAACTCGACAGTTCTGCACCTCTTTGTTAGATTCAATTGTTTTCGCACTCTGCACTTTTGGGACTGTTTACTTAGTCAGGATGCCATTGAGGCGTGGTAGTGTTGTGGTGTGTTGTTGTAGCGCTTCAGATGTAGTCTGGAGCTCACTGTCGTCGTCTCTTTAGTTTCTGACAGTGAGCTCCAGCTGAGGGAATCCAGCTGCTAACAGGTTATGAGCCCTGCGCTCTAGTCGCTTCTTTATCATTTTCGCTACACCAACGAAAATAATCCAAACCCCGCCTATTCGCTTCTATTCCACACCTCGTCGCACCATTCACCTCTCCTTGCTCGGAAACCATGTCTTCTGAGCCCCAAAACCACTCCCATCGCATCCAGCACCTCACTGGATCCAACTATATCACATGGAGCGAAGAAATGAAGGCTCTCTTTCGCTCCAAGGGTCTCTGGCGACTCGTCGACGGCAAGGAGACTCGTCCTAGCTCTGCAGGAGCAGAACAGACCACTTGGGACATCAAACAAGACAAGGCTGCTGGCGAGTTGATGCTCAACATTGCCCCAGACCAATGAGTCCACATCCGTGCTGATCAGGACGACCCCACAAATGCCTGGAAAGCGCTCAAGGATGTCTTTGTCCAACAAAAGGCCAGCAGTAGATTCGTCGCCTATGATGAGTTTTTCACCATCCGGAAACGCCCTGAGGAGTCTCTCCCTGCTCTGGCTGCTCGAGTTGAGGAGTCCATGTCTCGGATTCAAAACCTTCGCAGCTCTACCTTTGACATGAAGATCATGGATGCAGAACTCACCTGCATGGCCATGATTCGTGCACTTGGTCCTGATTTCGCCCACTTTACCTCGTCTTTGGCCCTTCTGACTGATCTCGACAAGGACAAGGTCAAAGCGGCGTTCCAGACGGAGGAAATCAATCGATGACCTCGTGCTGATGCCGCTCCATCCACTCCCACCAATTCTGCGCTCTCCGCCACCTCTTCTCGTTGCAAATGTCCTCACAATGCGCCATGCTTGTTCTGTGAGAAGACAGGGCACTGTCAGTGTCGCTGTTTTTCACTCCAGAGGGCAAAGAAGTACTACAAGGAGAAGAAGGACAAGGGCAAGGCGCCAGAACAGGCCAATTCGTCATCATCAACAGCTCCTACCACCACAGATGTTGTAGAGCGCGCAGGAAATGCAAGTCTCCGTTCCAGTGATCCCTCTGATCTGTTCTCGCCACTCCAACTCGATGCTGACCACGATTGGAATGCAGACTCGGGGGCCACTTCTCATATGACGCCCCATCGCCACTGGCTCCGAAATTACACCCCCAAACGCGTTCCTATCAAGCTCGCCGACAATACCATCGTTTATTCGTCAGGAGTCGGTTGGTTCAGTGGTTTTTCATCCAGTTGTTGATCTGACTGACTAACACATGACTCACTATATGACTCACTAATGTTTGACCTGACTGACTATGTATGACTGACTACTGGTTGACCTGACTGACTAATGAGTATGTACCATAATGTACAGATTGCAAATTAGCAACTCTAATAGACCTTGGATGTGCCATATTTGCGCTCATACACTGTGCGAGATCAACCTCCTCCTCATCAGAATCATCAGAATCATCAGACAGTTGAGCAGGACTAATTTTCCACTCTTCTTGAGGTGGCTGGCATATTCTATGAGGTAGGTGAGCTCCAATACCAATTGTGTTAACAGCTGGATTCATACAGCTAGAGTCCACTGTCAGAAACTATATATTAGAGGAGATATAACTTGACATACCTGGAGTCCACTGTCAGAAACTGAAGAGAGACGACAGCGGAGCTCCAGCTATAAAATGAAGTGCTACATCAATATTACACAACAATACCATGCCATAATGTGGTACAAAGCATGACTAAGGTAAAAGACCCAAAATGCATAGAGTGCGCAATCAGTACATGTAACAGTCCCCCATGAGTCTGCATCTCTGCAAATGAAAACCAATCTAAGCTGCACTCACTGAACAGAGCCCTAGCATGCTGCAAAACTGCTCCACTTTGACTCAAGATAGTGCCTTTGTGAGCAGATCAGCAGGCATTGCTGTAGTGGGCACGAAATGAGGGGAAATGATTCCTTTATCCACAATATTCCTCAACCAGTGCCAGTGCAGATCCAAGTGCTTTATTTGGCCATGGTGCTCTGGGTGTTTTGCCACCTGAATTGCCGACTGGTTGTCCATGTGCAGTGTGGATGCTCCTTTCACCTCAAAGCCCAACTCCTGCAGCAGTTTGCACATCCAGACAATTTCTTTGCCTGCCTTGCATGTGGCCACATACTCTGCTTCAGTGGTGGAAAGGGTGACAATGGGTTGATGCTTGCACATTTAGGAGACAACACCAGAACTGATCTTGATAACATATGTGCCAGTGGAGCGTCCAGAGTCCTTGCAGCCAACATGATTCGCATCAGAGTAGGTGGAGAACAGCTCCAAAGTGGATGAGTCAGGGAATATATGACTGACTAGTGGTTACCATGACTGACTAATCTATATCTACCAGAATGTGCATAGTGCAACCAAAGCAACTCTAACACACATACACTGCAGCATCAGAATATGTCTGGGTAAAACCCAAAGACTTGAGTGTGGTGCGCATTTTGTGATTCCAGTGATTTCTGCCTTGTTTGGTGCCATAGAGTGACTTCTAGAGCAAACAGACAAGTTCCTTAGTGTTTTCCTCACCAAATCCCTCAGGTTGCTCCATGTATACATCACAATCCATTTCGCCATTGAGATAGGCATTGGAAATGTTCACAGACCAGAGATGGAGGTCATGAATGGCAGCTAAGGCCATGATGATGTGAAGAGTGGGTAATTGCACAGTGGGGGCAAAGACCTTGAGGTATTCATAGCCAGGATGCTGGAAGAAGCCTTGGGTGACCAAACAAGCCTTTTAGTGCTCAAAGAAGCCATCTATGCGATATTTCTTGGTAAAGACTGTTACAGTTTGCTTGTGCACTGCACACTTTGGTACATATCATATAGTCAGTCATGGTACACTAAGTAGTCAGTCATACATGTTAGTCAGACAGACTGTCAGTCATACTTAGTTACCTTAGTTGGATTGTATGCCACAGTGTGGCATGGTAATGTTGTGTACTAGTTGTGCACCACTTCAGATGTAGTCTGGAGCTTGCTGTCTCTGTCCCTCAGTTTCTGACAGTGAGCTCCAGGTGAGTCTAACCCATCCATAGTCAAATATATAGTTTCTGACAGTGAGCTCCAGCCGTGACATTCCAAGTGTTATCAGGTTATGAGCCCTGCACTCTAGGCCTCTCTTGGCTTATTTTCTTGTCATGAAAATCACACAGTCATCGTCTAGTCGCTCCCTGCACACTTAGCCTGGTGCAATCCACTCCTCTCATCATCTAAAACTATGTTTTTGAACGAATCCACCTCTCAGACCACCCCAGGTGCTCAAAATCTTGTTGAATACACTAGAAACACTTGTCTGCACTCTACCAACCCCTGAAACCCCTTCACACTGTTCCAACTGGATGCTGAGCATGAGTGGAATGCTGAATCGGGTGCTATATCCCATAGGACCCCCTACCAACACTGGATTTGCAACTACACTCCAAAACGAGTGATAACAGTTGGAATGGATCACAACTGGAGCTCACTATCAGAAACTGTATATTCGACTATGGATGGGGTAGACGTGGTGATTGATAACAGTTGAAATGAATCACAACTGGAGCTCACTGTCAGAAACTAATGTATTCGACTATGGATGAGCCAAACTCACCTTGAGCTCACTGTCAGAAACTGAGGGACAGAGACAGCAAGCTCCAGACTACATCTGAAGGGGTACACAAATAGTACACAACATTACCACGCCACATTGTGGCACACAACCCAACTATGGTAACTAAGTATGACTGACTGTCTGACTGACATGTATGACTGACTACTTAGTGTAGCATGACTGACTGTATAATATGTATGAAAGTGTGCAGTGCACAAGCAAACTGTAACACTTCCCCCTACTTGTGCAACTCTGCACATCTCAAATCTAGATTCCCCCAAATGGGGACAATCCCATCAGTGCATAGAACCTGCTGCACTTTAGCTCTAGGCAGCGCCTTAGTGAGCAGATCAGCTGGCATGTCTGCAGTGGGCACAAATTGAGGTGAGATAACACCTGCATCAACCACATCTCTTAGCCAAAACCACCTGAGGTCCAGCTGCTTCATTCTGCCATGGTGCTCTGGATGTTTGGCAACCTGGATTTCAAATTGATTGTCCATGTGCAGTGTAGATGCACAAGGGAGCACAAATCCAAGTTCTGTGAGCATTTTGCGCATCCAGACAATCTTCTTGCCAGCTTCACATGCAGCTATGTATTCAGCCTCTGTGGTGGATAGAGCAACAATTGTTTGATGCTTGGACAACCAGGATATGACACCAGAGCTAATCTTGACCACATATGCATCTGTGGAGCGACCAGAGTCCTTGCAATCACCATGGCTGGCATCAGAGTAGGTAGTGAAGAGTTCCGAAGTCAAGGGATCAGGTGCATAGGTGATGGCATAGTTGATAGTGCCTTTGATATATTGGAATAGGTGTTTAACAGCGTTTCAATGTGCAACTCCTGGATCTGAGGCAAAGGATGCGAGTTTGCCAACTGAGAGGGCGATATCTGAGCGAGTGGTGCAGGAGAGATACTGGAGAGATCCAATGGTGCCTCCATAATCAATATTGCACATGAAAGCATGCTCCTCTGGTGTTCTGGGACTCTGCTCATGAGATAGACATAGTCCTGGTTCCATGGGTGTTGAAATGGGCTTAGAATCAGCCATATTGAATTGAGAGAGCATATCAATGCAGTATTGGTGCTGAAAGATGGATAAAGACCGTTTGCAGCGATTTCTGTCGATTTTGATACCCAATATCTCAGTGGTTGGCCCCAGATCGTGCAATTTGAAGTGTTTGTGCAAATCCTCTATGGTCTGCTTCAGAGCATGCTCAGACTTCGACACAAAGATCATGTCATCCACAAATACTGGGAGGATGATCCTGATGTCACCTCTAATGAACAAATAGACAGCAGCATCTGAATATGTCTGGGTAAAGCCCAAAGACTCGAGAGTGGTCTGCATTTTGCAGTTCCAGCAATTTCCGCCCTGTTTGGTGCCATAGAGTGACTTCTGGAGCAGGCAGATAAGTTCCTTGGTGTTTCCCTCACCAAATCCCTCTGGCTGCTCCATGTAGATGTCATAGTCCATTTCACCATTGAGATAGGCGTTGGAGATGTCCACAGACCAGAGATGGAGATCATGAATGGCAGCTAGGGCCAGGATGATGCGAAGAGTGGGTAATCACACAGTGGGGGTGAAGACCTCGAGGTATTCATATCCAGGACACTGGAAGAAGCCTTGGGTGACCAAATGACCCTTGTAGCACTCAAAGAAGCCATCAGCTCGATATTTCTTGGGGAACACCCACTTAGATCTGATAACTGGATGGTCTTTGGCCCAAGTCTGGGAAGGAGTTTCCAGGTGCCATTCACTTTGTGGGCTTCCAATTCATCTAAAGCAGCCTTTTTCCACTAAGTAGCCTTATCACCTTGCAGTGCCTCCTTGTATGACCTAGGGTGAGCTGTATTTGCACTGAAACACTGCGCTATATTAGCCTCTTCTTCGTCTGCATCATCTGAGTCATGAGACAGCTGAGCAGGGCTAAGTTTCCACCATTCTGAAGGTGCTTGACACGTCCTGCGAGGTAGACAAGCCCCAATGCCAATAGGGCTTGGAATGGGCTCTGGAACAGCTGCAGGTGGTGGTGTTTCAGGCAGAGGTGTAGGGGCAGCAACAGGTGTCCTGGGATCGTCATCCTGCTCATCTGAAGGATCAGGCGCCCCCCCAGGATGAGGAATCCCAGAAATGGACACATCATTATCAATATCACCATCTACAATGGGCACAGGAGACCCATAAGGAGTGGGAGTGGGAGTTGAGGGAGTGGATGACAATGAATTATTGACTACAGGATCACAAGTGCTTCTTTCATCGAAATCTGCCAAATCTGAGATGATGGTGTGCTTTGTGGTGGGATTATAGAATTTCCACCCTTTGTACCCATCTGGATTCCCAATAAAGACACATTTTTCATAGTGAGGACATAAAGCATCTTGCTTGTCCTTCTAAATGTGCACATAGGAAGTGCAACCCCAAACTCAAAGATGGGAAACATCTGGCTTCTTTCCATGCCAGAGTTCATAGGGTGTGCAATTGTTGAGAGCAGCAGTAGGACATCTGTTCCACACATGGATGAGTGCAGCAAGTGCTTCGCCCCAAAATGCCATTGCCAGGCCAGATTCCTTCAACATGGCTGTGATGCGTTCAGATAAGACTCTATTTGCACGTTCAGCTACTCCATTCTGCTGAGGGCGAGCTTGGACTGTGTGCTGGCGTTCTATGCTGCACTCCTGTGTGAATTTACGTCCAGGATTCGAATACCTCGAGGTCTTTGCCACTACAGTGCGTCTCCCCACTCTCTGTGTCATTCTTGCCCTTGCTGCAATCAATGACCTACATCTCTGGTCTGTCGACATATCTAATGCTTATCTGAATGGTGAGATGAGCTGTGACATTTATATGGAGCAGTCAAAAGGTTTTGCAGATGGCAATCCTGAGGAAATGGTCTGCTTACTGCAGAAATCACTTTATGGCACCAAACAGGGTGGAAATCGCTGGAATCGCAAGATGCGCTCCATTCTCGAGTTCCTTGGTTTCTCCCAGACATACTCTGATGCCACGGTCTACATTCTTGTTGGAGGTGATGTGCACATTATGTGTTAGAGTGTGCTTGTGCACAGCGCATTATGGTACACTAGTTAGTCAGTCAGGTGTCAGTCAGGTGGTCAGTCACACTTAGTTTACCTTAGTTGTGTTTGTGCCACACTGTGGCATGGTAATGTTGTGTAGTGTTTGTGTACTGCTTCAGATG
>JBBPLP010000808.1:0-12452 GCA_038089875.1 Fistulinella prunicolor
GACATAGCTGTTTTAAAATGGACATATCTTTACATCAGCTTTGAATGGTCACATGACTCAGGGACCAAAGTTGTAGCCAAGGGTCAGTACTACATTTTCTCACACTAAAGCTAAGCATAATTCCCACATGTGATTGCAGTGCGCTTCGCGCACTGCATTAGGTTTAGTTATTGCAAGGGTTTATGGAGTCACTGTATACATCAATGACATGGCATCTGAGAAACAGACGACTCGGATTGAGTGTCTTCTTCGCCAAATTGGGATGCCCTCGACCAAAACGTGCCATACTGAGCGCGACATAGCCTAAGATTGTGGGCCAAATTTTAATTGACTGTGGTTATAGTGAGTTGTTATGAATGGAAGGGACGAGCATCAATGAGAGACCATGATTGGCAAGATGGATCTTGTGTTTCAGTGAGCGACTCCTATGACTCCGGCCACGTGTATTTCATCCCTCGGCACGACGATGGTCAGCACGGGGTCTGGTCTTTGAACATGAAACATGCCTCTCATTGAAGCATGTTCCTGATACTCGTATTCACCGTTAGTTGGACACCACCTGTGTACTCTCGGGTTGACCCAGAAAGACAATTCATTCAACCACTTCGATTGTGACCCGGTTGTATATGTGATAGTTTTCCGTGATAAGACAACACGTTCGAACGGTTAGATATTCCTCAAGTTGTAAATGAAGGCAGTACAAGGAAAGAACACGGTACGTGTGGCTGATACCCTCGCGCAAATAAGTCCAAGAGTCCACGATCACAAGCAGGAGAATCACTAAGAGAAGCTGTAGACTTGACGTCCCCCGGCAATCTTCCGGTATCACTGGTCTACACATCGTCGCGTGAAACCTGTGCATGGATGGTCACTTGATATGCATCATTTTTGCGAGCGACAGCAACACTCACTTCGCAGCCACTCCTTCACATCACTTTGGGAGTCCGAAATATCCTTGAGATCTTTTGATACCGTATCAAGTAATTTTATTGCCTCCTTGTGACGACCCAGCGCATAGAGGGCCTCGCACCGTTGTTGGTAAAGCATGAATCTGAATACGTCTGGGTCGTCGGTCCACCCAAACATCTTACCATGAAATGAGAACGTCTGACGGGATAAACAACAAAGGAAAGGAATATTTACCAATGAGATGCATTCAAATTTCGGATGTTTCGGGAACTCGGGAGGATCCTGGATGTCGGCGAGCAGCTCGAGGGCCCTGTCGTACTCTCGTCGACTGACACATGCTTTTGCAGTGATCACGCGCATATGTGCCTGCAACAGATCGTCGAATGCGTCCTCTGTTGACGATCTAACGGTCTCACCTGGAGAGCGCGGTACGATGCTTTATCTTGTTCGGGACAAACCACGAGGAGATCAGCCACAAGCGCTAGTCCATCTTTGTGTTCTCCGGAAAGGAATAGAATGATAACCTAGAGTCAACCAGTCCAGTGAGCATCGTAGACAGGTGCACGAGTTGGGATTGACCTTGATGAGAATGACGAAATGAACATCGGTGACATGGCATTTGATGAACAGACGATTGAACGTTTTCTTCGCCAAATCGGGATGTCCTCGACCAAATCGTGCCATGCTAAGCGCGATATAGGCCAAAACAGTGGGCTGAATCTTGAGTGACTGTGTTTCTAGTGAGTTGGCACGAATGGAAGAAGCGAGCGCGAATAAGACCTTTTGAGCATTTTTCCTCGCCGAATCCCATTGGCGCAAGCGTGCCCTCAGAAAGGCGCGGGTGGCAAACGGGTGGTGACGTTGATCATTGCGTTTTCTGGCATCTTGTGACAGGATGTCGATCGCCTCTAATAATCTATCCTTTCGCCAGGCCTCCAACAAAGCGTCGCTGGCGTAAATGACCTATAGGAGCGTATGGTGTAAATTGTCGTTAGAGCATGCCTGAACTCAACCGAATTGGACATCGACACACCTGGAGACGGCCACTGGACTCTTCCTGTGCTTGAAGGGACGGGGTAGTTTCCTCTGGATCAACCGACCCAGACATCTGTGCCAGACAACAAAACAGTTTGTTGTTAGAAATGAACACCACACTGGGAGTTTTTGATGGTGCTGCACTTACGACGTCAAGGTAGTGAGAGGGAAGGATGTCGCCCAGACTGCGAACGGTGATTTTGGGGCCACCACCTATCGCAATGTCAAAGTTGGTTGAGATCACCATACACCAGATAGTGTCTGTATGGTGGATGACCGACCCGATTTGCGTATGTGTCGAAATGTCCCAGAATGAGACTGAAGATTCATTGGAGGCAGCGATGAATCTACCATTGCATGCCAGAGCGATGCATAGGGGGTTGCTGTTGCCGTGGGTACTCCACCTTGAGAGCGTTGTGCCGGTGGACACCATAAGACAGATAATTTCCCCGCCCCTCGATAAAACAAAGAGTTGCTCGCTGTCGCTAGCCCAGGCGATGGACTCGTTTAAGTCTGACTTGACTCTAATTGGGACTTCGACGAGGAGGTTGCCGCTGTGACTGTCGTAAATGCGGATCGATTTACAATTGAATGTGGCAGTGGCGATGAACTGCCCGTCTGGCGAAAATTTGACCGCGGACAAGCAATCGTTGTGCTCCAAGGGGCCGAGGAGTTTTTTCCCAGTCGACAGCGACCAGACGCGGAGAGTCTTGTCGTCTGAGCCAGTGGCTATTCTTGCCCCGTCGGGAGAGATGTCCACCGCCCGTACGTCTTTGTTGTGTCCCCTGATGTTGCGTACTTTTCTAAGGTTGCTCGCATGCCACACCATGACCGTGGGCGTCAGGAGGTCTCTGAATGTCCCAGTCACCATCCACTTGGTGTCTTGCGACACTGCAATGCTGAAAATACTTATCCACGTGTTCACTGGCTTCCCCAACTCCTTTCCATCCTCTACACGCCAGCGTTGGATATTCTGTTCGTAACCGCCGCTCACGATTTGCTTCCCATCGGCGAGGAAAGCAAGTGAATATATCTTGTCTGGGGTATCGATTTCGATCGCTTCCCCCCCCTTTTGGAAGCAATGCTAGAGTTTCCGCTTGGCTCTTCGTCGCCGTCAGCCCCACACTCTCAGCTGTCCCACCAATGTACTCACTATTTCCTGCAGTCTGTCCAAACATGTTTCGGCAGGTATGAGAGCGATGGAGAGGAGAATGCGCAGTCGTCTCCTCGCGGCGCTGTTGTCACCTGGTTTGCACGTGCCTTCTTATCGATATCCATCCCTGATCATCTATAGGCGCTTGCCCCCAGCCTATTCGCCGTCATAGTGATCTCCGTGGAAATGGCTTTCAAATTAGGTGGGAACGGGTGGTGGAACGAGTCGCGCAATACACTCAAGGTCACCAAGGTGAGTTTTAATGGACTATAGTACTTGTATCATGTTCACCCCTGTTCTTCTTACTCGACGGAAATTTCAGGTCAATGACTGCTCCTCCTACCTGAGGATGATATCTTGTATCCCTTCGTTGGGAGATGCAGCATATTGACATACCGTCCAGTGAGTCTAATCGTCGCGCGCCTGCAGTGTCTGCTTGATCCCTCCCAATCTTGGCGATCACTAGGACGTTTTATAGCTCCCAAATTAATACTAGACGTACAGGTTACATTATTCAGTAGGCGAAGTGTGAACATGGCCTGGTACCAGAGGCGATAATTCTTCCTCCGTTTCGTTTCCCCTCGTCATCGTTGTGATACGCTTTTTTGATGCCGTTGAAAGATAATCTGTGCTGCCGACATACCACAAAGTAATAGTTCACGCACGAGACATATGTGGCATTCGCAAAGGTGGCCAGACCAATGAAACAGCCACTCCACAAGAACACTACGAGGAAACAAGCGTGATCGGAGGAATTAAACCCTCTTGCCATCGATCCCTTGACCAGATCGCTCACAGGGTTTTATGACATGCACTTCTGATTGTCAATTAAGCTCTGGAGGCTACGTCGTGCCATTATATCCGTTTGGACGTCAAACGACCCAATATTGTTCACAGCGTAACTCAGTTAAGCGCCATGATGCTATCAATCATGCACATTATACCATCCCTCCCCCTCGTGCCAATGTTAGTAAGCCAACTGAAATGACGCAGCTCCTGACCTCTCTCTGTATTCCATGACTCTCGACCAATCAGGATCACCCCGTTCGATAAAGGGGCGAAAGTGATGGACTTACCATCTAACTAGGCGGTAAATATCATTGAGCCGTGCCATGAGGCAAGAAGATATGGAACTGCTATTGCACGCGTGAGTGTAGAGAGGTAATTGGCATAGTAGGCACTCACAAGGACCACATGTCTCGCAACCCAACGCTCAACTTCGGACAATTCAATAGCCGCACATCACTGGTCCAGGCCCCGACGACGAGGGCTGCTAGCGGATATCACGGTCGTCCTCGTCAACGAGTCAAATATTTTCTAGAACCAATGGTAATGGTAGCGTGCCCGGGGCAGGTAAGACAAGAGGGACCGAGGCGAGATAGAATATCGATGTCGCGGCATGGCGTGGACGCTGCCATAAATGCATACGATGGCAGTGTCATTCAGCTTGGTATCTTCCTCTTCAACGTTGTCGCGGAAGGCGAGTATTCGAGGGCGCACATGGCGAAGCACGAGCCCCATACGGTAACTTGGTGTCGGGTGCAGAGGACGTCGCGGTCGAGGGCGAAAACTTGATTGATGGCGGTGTGCAATGATGAGGAGAAAGAGAAGTGAGGCTTTATCGCCCATATCCATTTTTCTCCGCGTCAGAGGCCAAGACACATGCCACGTATTGAGGGAGACCAGGTGATTGGGGACTAGAGTATGAGTTAGCGAGGAGCGGGAAAAGGTGCATGCTATCGACGTCGGGCTCAGATAAGGAAGGATGTGATCGTTGGGCTGCGGGGAACTAGCGGAATGTAAGTCGATATGATAGCTATCCATAAAGACACATACTTACGGCCTAAGTATATCCTTTCGTTGTTCTCGAGCCCGATGCTTGCACAGTTCGTTATGTGGCTAGTAGCTACTACCCATATTTGAGGGCGGAACCTTCCATTGACAGCCCAACGGAACAAAGACAGTGCTCAGTGTGTGAAAAGTCGCATATCGATAAGTACATAGAGCATAAAGGTTAGGTTCGATGAGCAACCCAGTAGATGCTGAGTTTGAAAGCTTCTTCCCTCTTTTCGATCACGAGACCTTTTCTGCTCTTCCGCTTTCCGTTCCTGCATCACCGTCAACCCATATGATAGGCGTGGTACCACCAACGCCATCCACTAGGCTACTCGCCGGCCTAGTAGTAGACGAGATACTCACCCTGATCAAGGCAGTGACAATGAGCGACGAGGACGCGTTCTCCCGCTGGAAAGGCCTACACAACCACGTTGTCACCCAAACTGTACCGGCCTTTGTCACATTGCTCCTCACCCGTTGTCTGCGCGTCAACACGGAGCACACTTCTTAGATAGACCTCTCCTTGGTCTCTGTCACGACCCCTCCCAAGCACTCGTCGAGATGGTTGTTACTGTTCGATTTCGAAGGTGCGGTTTGATCTGCGACATATTACGCGCTCGCCTTCTTGCCCCATTCGAACCACAACAACAAATGCTCGCGTTAATGAATCGCTCTGTTGATGACCCGAGGAACGAAGTGTGGTTGTTGAGTAGATTGCCCGTCAATGGTGTACTCAACAAAATTGCTACAGCTGTTCCGAGCCTAGGTATCGTCATGGAAAAGAGTGTTTTATCAGGACGAGGGAGACGAGGGAGACCTACAATGCGGATCGACATGGTGGCGAATCTGAAGTTCTCAGCTACGTTGGTCCTTTTCTCTCCATACCACCCCCGATCTCATTGGCGTTCGACTAACCATTGTTCAGTTCACAAAACGCACGGAAGACTCATTTACCGGGGAACGCGAGGCCTCGGTTATCTAGCGTTTCTGGTCTGGCTCAATGAACGATTGTTCCCACCGCAAATGGGCGCGCCATCAAACTGCCTCAGCCCAGAACCACATCTTCGACGACCTCGGCGAGCCGTATGAATTGCGCATCATCCACGGTGTCAACTTGTTCCTTGTCCTCCCCAACGACATCTAGTGGTCGAAGGCAGTGGGCGTGATCCTGCATCCAGGTGGGTTAGCACAGTCGCCCCGTAGCAGGTTGGCAGGGTCATTGTCTGGGATGATGAACGGGGACTGGGGTGGAGGTGGGGAGGACGTCCATGGGCACCACAGAGACAAGACGTGGAGCGTGTTTGCGGTGAGCGTGGATGAGAAGCTGTTACGGAGGTTGAACAAGCTAAACAATACCGAGACTGTGTCAACGAGTCACAATGGGACGGACGCCGAGTGGAAGGTGGTCCCAAGGACTGTTGGTGTCGGGCCAGCCCGCGGGCGTCGCATGAGCCGTGTCAGACGTAGGTTTGGGCCATAACTTATCGCAGCTTAGGGATGTAGTTCTCGATGTTTTTCTTTCTCTTCTCTTCCCGTTGTGTGACGTCGAATTAACTGTGCTATTTCCTTCCTCGCGTGTCCAAGTCTGATCCTTTCTAATATGTACATGCTACATCACATACACCATTTAGCCATGTCAATCGATGTATGTAGGATATGGATAACACTTGCAATCACCCCAAACGAGAGTACGTGATCACGAGCTGGGGGAATCACTAAGAGGGAAAGCAATCATGCGTTGCGTGAAATCTGTATGTGGTTAGTTAGTCGATGCACATCGATCGTACCAGCAACCAAGGCTTACTTTGTAACCACTCTTTTACATCGATCCTGGAGTCCGAGAACCCCTTGAGATCCTTCAATATCGTATCAAGTAGTTCCGCTGCGTCCTCTTGACGACCTAGCGCATACAGTGCCTCGCACCGTTGTTGATATAGCATAAACTTGAACACGTCTGGGTCGTTGGTCCATCCGAACATCTTGAGATGAAAATGAGAAAGTCTGATGCCGTACTAACAAAAAAAAGAAAAGTTACCAATGTGATGCATTCGAACTTTGGATGTTTCGGAAACCGAGGAGGATCCTGTACGTCGGCGAGCAGCTCCAGGGCCCTGTCGTACTCTCGTCGACTGACACATGCTTTTGCTGCGACCACGCGCATATGTGCCTGCAACAGATCGTCAAACGCGTCCTCTGTTGGCAATCTAACAGTCTCACCTGGACGGCGCGGTACGATGCTTTATCTTGTTCTGGGCAAACAACGAGGAGGTCGGCCACAAGCGCCAGTCCATCTTTGTGTTCCCCGGAAAGGAATAGAACGATAGCCTAGAGTCAACCGATCCAGTGAGCATCGTAAACAGGTACACGAGTAGGAATTGACCTTGATGAGAATGACGAAATGTACATCGGTGACGTGGCATTTGATGAACAGACGATTGAACGTTTTCTTCGCCAAATCGGGATGGTCCCGACCGAATCGTGCCATGCTGAGCGCAATATAGGCCAAGACTGTGGGCTGAATCTTGAGCGACTATGTTTCTAGTGAGTTCGTACGAGCAAAAGAGGGGAGGATGGATGAGACCTTTTGAGCATTTTTCCTCGCAGAATCCCATTGACGGAGTCGTGCCCTAAGAAAGGCTCGGGTGGCAAATGTGTGGTGACGCTGATCCTTGCGTTTCTTGGCATCTTGTGACAGGATGTCAATCGCCTCTAATAATCTATCTTTTCGCCAGGCGTCCAACACAGCGCCACTGGCATAAATGACCTATTGGAACATATGGTGTAAATTGTCATTAGGGCACGCTTGAGCTCAACCAAATTGGAAATCGACGCACCTGAAGGGGGTCCCTGTACTCTTCCTGCGCTTGAAGCGACGGGGTAGTTTCCCCTGGGTGAACTGA
The DNA here is from genome assembly GCA_038089875.1 of Fistulinella prunicolor. Lineage (NCBI taxonomy): Eukaryota > Fungi > Basidiomycota > Agaricomycetes > Boletales > Boletaceae > Fistulinella > Fistulinella prunicolor. The sequence continues at coordinate 7,834 of JBBPLP010000808.1, forward strand.
CTCAGAACTCTGCGCCAGCCAGCAAAATAATTTGTCGTTAGAAATGAACACCCCGCTACGAGTTTTTGATGGTGCTGCACTTACGACGTCAAGGTAGTGAGAGGGAAGGATGTCGCCCAGACTGCGAAGGGTGATTTTTGGGCCTCCACCTATCGCAATGTCAAAGTTGACTGAGATGGCTATAGATTTGACGGTGTCTGTATGCTGGATGACCGACCCGATTTGTGTATGTGTCGAAATATCCCAGAAGGAGACTGATGATTCACTGGAGGCGGCGATGAATCTACCGTTGCATGCTAGAGACATGGACCGGGGATTTCTCTTGCCATGGATATCCCATTTTGAGAGCATTGTGCTGGTGGGTACCCCGAGACAGATAATTTCGCCTTCCTTCGATAAAACAAAGAGTTGATCGCTATTCCTAGCCCAGGCAAGGGTTCCATTTAAGTCTGACTGGACCTGAATTGGGACGTCAAAGAGGATTTTGCCACTATGACCGTCATAGAGGCGGATCGATTTATAATTGAATGTGGCAGTGGCGATGAACTGTCCATCTGGTGAAAATTTGACCGCAGATACTTGGTTGTCGTGCTTCAAGGGGCCAAGAAGTTTCTTTCTAGTGGGCAGCGACCAGACGCAGACGGTGTTGTCCCATGATCCAGTCGCTATTCTCGTTCCATCTGGAGAGATGTCGACTGCTCGCACGTCTTTGTTGTGTCCCCTGATCTTGCGCACTTTTCCAAGGTTGTCCGCATCCCACACGGCGACCGTGGCCGACAGTAGGCCACTCTTCCATATCCCAGTCACCATCCACTTGGCGTCTTGCGACACTGCGATGCTGAAAATACTGCCCCACACGTTCGTTGGTTTCTCCACCTCTGTTCCATCTTCTACACTCCAGCGTCGCATCTTCAATTCGTAACCGCCGCTCACGATCTGCTTCCCATTGGGGAGGAATGCAACTGAATATATGTTGCCTAGGGCGTCGATTTCGATCGCTTTTGCCTCCCTTTTGGGAGCAATGCTAGAGTTTTCGCCTGGCTCTTCATCGCCGTCAGCATCGCACCCGAGCCTGTCTCGCCACGTACTCACTATTTCTTGCAATCGGTCCAGACATGTTTTGGCAGGTATGAGAGCGATGCACAGGAGGATGCACAGCCCGTCTACTCGCAGCGTGGCATCGCCGCCTCAGGTTGCACGTGCTGAGTTCTTATCAGTTCATCCTTGATTATCTATGGGCGCTTACCCCCAGCCCACTAGAGTCTCGATAGCTCGCCGTCATGGTGATCTCCATGGGAATGGATTTTGAATTCGATGGGAACGGGTAGAGCAATGATGAGTCGCACAACACACTCGAAGTCACCAGATGAGTTTTAATAAACTATAGTACTGGTGTCGTCTTTACCCCGTTCTTCTTACTCAACGGAAGTTTCAGGCCAACGACTGCTCCTCCTATCTGAGGAGCCGGAAGGGGACGGACGCCAAGTGGAAGGTGGATCCCAAGGACGTGGTACGGTGTTGAGCCAGCTTGTGGGTGTGCCATGAGCCGTGTCAGACGTGGGCCTGGGGTATAACTTACCGCAACTTAGGGTGGGGTCCCCGACGTTTTTGTTCTTTCGCTGTCGTCTGTTGTTGATTTAACTGTGCTGTCTTAGAGCGTCCCTACGTGTCCGAGTCCGATACTTTCTAATTACACACATCATGTAGCCATGTCAATTGATCTAGAACATATAATGCGCCGCTCCACTGTTGCCTTGAGGAACATTTGTACAGATGAGTAAATAGGTGAATCATTGACACTTCAATTTTTCCCGACGTGTCGCTCTGAGGATCTGACCATCTGTACCGTGTGCCCATCCAACGTTCAACGTTCAACCACCGCTGACGACTTCTTCATTGTAGGGACAAGTTCTGTTGATTACCTTTCTAGATCGCTGGGAGGTGTCGGTGTTACAGTCTTATATTAGCAATACAGGGAAAAAATATGGGACATGTCGTGCAATCATTCCAAACGAGACTATGTGATCACGAGCTAGAGGAAAGGGAAGTGGTAGTCTGGCGTCGCGTGAAACCTGGTGGATGGTTACTCCATGTGCATTATTTGTACTAAAGACACCAAGACTTACTTTGTAGCCACTCTTTGACGTCATTTCCGGAGTTCAATAGACTCTTGAGATCCTCTGATATTATATCGAGTAGTTTCGTCGCATCCTCGTGACGACACAGCGCATACAGAGCCTCGCACCGTTGTTGATAAAGCATGAATCTGAATACGTCCGGGTCGTCGGTCAACCCAAACATCTTGAGATGAAATGAGAACGTCTGACGTGACAAACAACAACAAAAAAGAAACTTTACCAATGAGATGCATGCGAATTTCGGATGTTTCGGGAACTGAGGAGGATTCTGGACGTCGGCGAGCAGCTCGAGGCTCCTGTCGTACTCCCGTCGACCGACGCATGACTTGGCAGCGATCAAGCGCATGTGTGCCTGCAAAGGATCGTCAGACGTGTCCTGCATTCAGGATTTTAAACAGTCTCACCTGGACGGCGTGGTACGATGATTTATCTTGTTCTGGACAAACCACGAGGAGATCGGCCACAAGGGCCAGTCCTTCTTTATGTTCTCCGGAAAGGAATAAAACGATAGCCTAGAGTTAGTCGAACAAATGAGCGTCAAAGACGGGTACACGAGTAGGAATTGACCTTGATAAGAATGACGAAATGTACATCGGGGACATGGCATTTGATAAACAGACGATTGAACGTTTTCTTCGCCAGATCGGCATGTCCTCGACCAAACCGTGCCATGCTTAGAGCAATGTAGGCCAGGATTGTGGGCTGAATCTTGAGCGACTGTGGTTTTAGTGAGTAAGCACGAATGGAAGAGGGGTGAATGGATGAGACCTTTTGAGCGTTTTTCCTCGCCGAATCCCATTGGCGCAAGCGTGCCCTTAGAAAGGCGCGAGTGGCAAATGCGTGGTGACGTTGATCCTTGCGTTTCCAGTCTTCTGACAAATTGCCGATCGCTTCTAATAGCCTGTCGTTTCGCCAGGCCTCTAACACAGCGTCACTGGTGTGAATAAGCTATGAAAACGTATCGTGTAAAATACAAATCATTGTCGTTAGGGCATGCCTGAACCGAGTCGCATCAGGGACTGGCGTACCTGGAGGGAGCCAATGGATGTATCGAAACTCCCCTCCTGCGATTAACCAGTCAACAAAACAATTCATCATTAGAAAAAATGTCACTGGGAATTTTTAGAGTCACACATACGACGTCGAGGTACCGAGAGGGAAGGATCCCACGGAGACTATGAAGGGTAATTTTGTTGCCTCCACCCATCGCGAGGTCAAAGTTGGCTGAGATGGCCATGGACCCGACAATGCTTGTATGATGGATGACAGACCCGATTTGCGTATGCGTCAAAGTATCCCAGAACGAGACTGAGGATTCGTTGGAGGCGACGATGAATGTACCATTTTTTGCTAGAGAAATGCAACGAGGAAGGGTGTTACCGTGGATACTCCATCTCGAGAGTGTTATGCCTGTGGGCACCTCGAGACAGATAATATGACCGTCGCTTGATAAAACAAAGAGCTGGTCATTACTACTTGCCCAGGCGAGGGGCCCATTCAACCACCAACGGACCCCGATTGGGACATTAATGAGGAGGTTGCCATTCTGACTGTCGTAGATGCAGATCGATTTGCGATCCCATGTGGCAGTGGCGATGAACAATCCATTGGGTGAAAATTTGACTGCGGCTACTTGGTCGACATGCTTCAAGGGGCCGAAGAGTGCCTTGCCAGTTGAACGCGACCAGACGTAGAGAATTTCGTCGTATGACCCAGATGCTATTCGTGTCCCATCGGGAGAGATGTCGACTGCCCACACTGTCCTGCTGTGTCCCTTGAACTCGTGCGCTTTTTCATAACTGTCTGCGTGCCACACTGTCACCAAACCATATGTCCCACTCACGATCCACTTTTCGTCCTGTGACACCGCGATGCTGTAGATCACACTCCCTGTGTGCATCGGCTTCCCCACCTCCTTTCCATCTTCTACACTCCAACAACGACTCTTCCCTTCGTCGCCACCACCTACGATCCGGCTCCCATCGGCGAGGAATGCAACTGGATATATCTTGTGTCGACCATCAATTTCCACCACTTTCCCCTCCGTTCGGTGAACAACGCTAGGATTTTCGCTCGGTCCTTCCTCGCCGTCAGCATCGTCGCACTCTAAGCCACCTCGCCAACGTACTCACTATTTCTCGAACGCAACCACCGAAACATGTTTGGGCAGGTATGGGAGCAATGGAAAGGAGGATGCGCAGTTCGTCTACTCGCGATGCCGTTGTCGCCTGGTTTGCACGTGCCTTCTACATCGCCTTTGGCATCTATGAGCGCTTGTCCACAGCTACCGGCGTCTGAACAGTTTGTCATCATAGTGATATCTAGGGAGATCGCTTTTTAACTGATGGACACAACGCATTCGACCAATGCAAGACGTTGCTCGAGTCGTAGATGCAAGCAATACATGAAATAGTATAGTACATATCAACTGATAATATCGGGCTCATGGAACTACATATGCTGAAGGAGTGTGCGTGATTA
>JBBPLP010000809.1:0-12421 GCA_038089875.1 Fistulinella prunicolor
GTGTGTGAGTAAGTGGGGGCGGAAGTTCGTGGGTGGAAGATGGGGAAGCGGGAATATTTTGTGTTTACATATGGCGACTATCCAATCCGATTGTGTTTGCCACCAACGAGTTGTCGTTTGAGAATGCTTCCCAGCCCGTCTACAGGCTTTCGCTTTCCTTTGCGACATGCGATTCAAGATTTCGTTGGCTTGTCCCACTGAAGCGTGCCTCAAGCAACTGCGGTGACCGAAAGTCATGGCAGGTTTTACGCAACGCCGGAATGCCGAATAATTGGGCATACTCTGTGCTGGATGATCGAATTGCTCAAAGATCCTTCTTATTCAAAGTCTGTATGAGTCCCGGGACTGTAGTACTCACAAGCTTGCATCATATTTTGCACTTGTCACCCACATTCACCGGAATGATTCGTCGCCTCGCTTCCTCCCACAGCAAAACACACCATGCCGAGCGACATCCACCTAGTCTCCCCATCGACATATCCACGTTGAGTTATCAGGGCTCCGAGGGCCGCACTGAACGACACACAACAAGCTGATCACGGCTCCGTGACACATGACAAATGGGATGACTGTTCAGCACTAATGATGACTCTTGAAGTGATGTGTTCGATTCTTTCACAGTCTCCACTCATCACTTTGGAATCAAACATAAAATTGTGACGGCCGCAGGGGCAGGAAAGACAGCTCTCCGCCAGGATAATGGCATGGTTGCTGTGTTTGTCACTGTTGTCAAAAAACTGATTTAGTGAGGACTTCCCGCACCTACCTTGTTTGCACACAACAGACGGGAGTCATTGTCCAGGTTCCTGTTGAAAGCGGGTCATGAGGTAAAAGTTAGACTGACCCTGAAATGTGTGAAACGTTGTGATCATTGTTCCGTAAGTGATGTTGTAGCATAGTGATCCTGGCGGGGGATGAACGTTGATGTACGGCGCGGTGTCAATAGCTGCATGCATATGCAGTGGTGCATCATGTTCTTGATCCGTAACGACATGAAAAAGTCCTTTTCGTCTCCAGTCCATGCCTCGCTGTAAGGGTCAACGGTCTAGAAGCCTGCGAACCTTGTGCGTCGTGACCCCCTGACTCTGCTTCCGGGCCCCACCGCATTTGCTGGCCTTGCATGTTTACATCAGGCACCGCTGGGAGACTAAGGATGTATATTGTAAACGAACACCTGATACACCCACCGTACGCACACGCGAAAGGACAAGAGCACGACCCGATAACGCTCTGAATGGTAAGTACCCCTCAGTAGGGATGCAGAGCTTGGAAGCGAGCGATGTAAGACTGTCATTGGTGATGCTTTGCGGCTTTGAATCTGCCTCTATACGTGGCGGCTGACGTTTCCAGGTCCGAAATCTAATGGGAAGCGTGTCAGAAGTTGTGAAGTGTCATGGGTCATCATTGGGGTATATGAGTCATTCCGTGTCTAGAAAATAAATCTGCAGATGATTCAAGGCGGAAAGATGATCTCTCACCAAGTACAGTCAGTTTGTTAGGGCAAAGTTGACATGCAAATGTGAACCAGTAGGGACGAGCTCTATTCTTCAGGGAAATAGGGTTGGGTGTAACTACTTATGCAGAGAGTGGTTCGACGGTGAGGTATGCGGATTCGGATAGAATGTCACTAGGCACGAATTACAATCTCGGAGGCGAACCAGCACATTTTCACGTATCTCAATGAACACTCGCGAGCTCGGTGCTATTGTGGCGATTTTGAATGTGCGGGAACTTCCTTCTCGTAAGCCTGCCGGGTCAAGATAGGCCGCTAAGCATGAGGTCGAATGGAGGCAATGATGGCAAGCAAACAAGCTATGGCAGCTGTGCGTGTTCGTATTCGCAGTATGCACAAAGACAGCTGTGGGTGAGGAAAGGGCGATATGATAGGATGAGGGCGGGTAAAAACGAATGGCGCAATTAGAATCGGCCCGGCTCGAAGCATCTCGCCCATTGGGGAGAGAAGCATGGTTGGGCCGCATTGCAAGCGCATTTGAACACGTCTCCCCTTGAAGTTCAACGCCTCCAAACCACTGCCTCAATGTCAGCCGTTGTATATTCACCAGCTTCAGCAACTCTTGCCACCAGTGCTGCGCAAGGCACTAGTAATATGTATGTACACTACCGTCCTTTATATATTTTTCGTTGAGTGTACTAATTCGAAGGCGGTTCTAGGGCGAATATCATAACCATCAGTGGTGGGATCACTGTAACGATCTCCCTCCCGTCTCCTGTTGAATCCTGTCCTTTTTCAGATATCCAACTTCGCACTCAAGTGGTGCCCCCAAAGTTCCGGCTTGCAAAGGAATACTACATTCGGTTTTCCGTAGGCGATACCATCCGGCCGACAAATAAGGCAAAGGAGAAAAAGAATCAAGTTCGTTGGGATGGTCCATTCTATTTGTGAGTGTGTATCTATTCTTCCACGCTTGCAAACTAAATTTTGTTAGTGATGTGGACGATTGTACCGATTTTGTTGCAACAGTTTACGAGAAGCATCACTTTAAGCAAGATGGACTCGTTGGGAGTCTTACAAACACCACTGTTGGGGAGATCGTTAGAAAGCTGGAGAATGGAGGTATAAAGATATTTTGCTAGATACGTTTTACTACTGACGCGGTTTCGGTTGTCCAAGTGCTGGAAGAGCCTCTCAAGAGGGGTACTCCCGATGCGCCTGAATCTTCGGGGCTTACAATCAGGTTCACGTTAACATCCAGGCCTCGTGGCAACGTCAACGCAGTTGAACTTCAAGCTGCCCACGCCGTCGATACGGCAACTGGAATGGAGAGAGTATTCAATCCCCCACCGAAATTCATTGGCCACATAGATTCAGCGACCAATACTGGTGAAAACATCGTGACCCAGGCCCAAGAAGTCGAGAACACGGATACATGGAAGGTTCTGCTGCAGAGGATGGCACAGTTAAACAACATCGTGGATCAGATCGCTGAGGTATCTTGTCGTTGGCATTTTCACGTGTTCCTTGTCCGAACGCCACACAGATTCACCCATATGCTTCCTTGGCCTGGTCTGTCCTGTCAGCTGCGGACAAGGTTCGTTTCTTGATCGATATTCTGGCTACCATTCATCTCTGGTCCCGTCATACACAGGTGCTCGTAAACCAACAACGTCGCGACGATCAGATCGCTCGTTTGACAGACAAAATGAGCGATGTTTTCGCGTTTATTCAGGACGCCGATCCTCTCAAGGTAGTGGAGGCTCATAATAAGACCATTACACCTCTGCTCCAGCAAGTGACGGAGTGTGGGTACTTCATTTCCGAATACGCCAAGCAGAAGAATTTTTGTCAGTTGTCGCTGGTCTCGTAGTAAAGCCCACCACTGACGTCCATGATTAGGGCTTCGGACGGCAAAATATACTCTGAGCGATATCGACGGAAGGATCACGGATTACGAGAACAAGCTTCAAGAGCTGAAGACCAACTTCTTGGAGGGAATTACGCTGCAATCTGGCATCACTGTCTTCCGCATGATCAATGTTGTACAGGGGCTCGGTAAGATATACTTCTTGAGACAGGAGCTTGAGTGAAGCTCACGGACATGGGATATAGCGGAAACTTTCGACTTGAATGATATGCCTTACGCCGCTGGAGCTAGATACGTACAGGAGAAAGGATGCCTGTCGGGGACTCGCGAAGCCGTCATCCGGGACATTTGCGACATTCTCAATGATCCCGCCGAGGATGCCCCGCAGATGTGTCTTCTCACCGGCGTCGCAGGGTCCGGTAAATCCGCAGTTGCTCACTCGATTGCGAGGTTGTATGATGGACAAAAGAGACTAGGGTCGTCGTACTGCTTCCTTCGTAGCGACCTCGCGAAGCGCAACCCTCAGAATGTTTTCAGTACGATCTCACGTGACCTTGCCGACCACGACCCCCAATTCAAGTCGGCTCTCTGGAAGGTCGTGAAGGACAATCGAGCACTTCGCATGTCGGTTTCACCCTCAGAGCAGCTTGAGCAGCTCATCATCGGGCCTAGCAAGGAAATCGACGCCATAGGGCCGTTGATCATCGTAGTGGACGCCCTCGACGAGAGCGGTACCCTAGATGCTCGCATGCCATTCCTAAAAACTCTTTCGAATCAATTGGGTGACCTCCCGCGTAATATCCGCTTCCTTATTACGACTCGGCCAGAGAGAGATGTCCTTGACATGCTTCCACGTGGTCCGCAAATTGTCCATAAAAGGCTAGGAGACGTCCTACCGGCCAAGATCGACGAAGATATTGGCAAATTCATCCATTATTCCCTCCACCAGTGCTCCGAGCTCGACTCTTTTTGGCCAAACCAGGAGTGGTGTCGGCTTCTTGTTGAGCATTCTCAAGGCCTTTTCCAGTGGGCCTCTGCGGCGTGCAAATTCATCCAGGGTTATGACTCTGCTGGATTCGATCCCTGTGAACGGCTGAAGGAACTCCTGCGAACCGGCAATAGCAATGGCGACTACTCACTAGACAAGCTGTACCTGACCATCCTCAGCCAGATCTTTCCTTCAGGCATGGCTCGGGACCGATTTCAGGAGGTGATGGCTGTTATACTTGCGTTGAAGGAACCGCTATCTCTCACTTCACTTTCTGCTCTGTTCGGTGACAACCTGAGGGCGCGAAATGTCATCAGACCACTAGGATCGTTACTAGATGGAGCCTTGGATGAAGAGCTGCTCATTCGCCCACTCCATACATCATTCCGCGACTTCTTACTAGACGAGCGTCGCAGTTCCACGTTTCATGTCACCATCCTACCAGAACATTCTCCTTTTCTCGGGCGCGCATTGCTCGGATGCATGCGAAAGATGCTCAAATTCAATATCTGTGATCTCAAGGACTCAAGACTCCGTAACCGCGAAGTCCCTAACCTGACGAGTCGGTTGACCAAGGCCATTCCCTCCCACCTCACTTATTCATGCCGATATTGGATGGACCACCTGCGACAAACAGAGTGTACTGCTGAGTTACTGGACAACGTGACCTCATTCTTCAACAACTTCTTCCCCTTCTGGCTAGAAGCCATCAGTCTTCTCTCCTTCACCTCTCCTTCATATACCCTGGCTGCTGTAGAGACCTGTATTATCCTAGGAAAATGGGTCAAGGTGAGATCTATAGAGTTGAAGAGTGACCAGTATTGATTATTGTATTCAGGACCATGATACTTCCACATTGGCATTAGAGGCATCCCTATTCATCCAAGTGTTTGCTCCTGTGATTCAAGAATCCACCCCCCATCTTTATCTGTCAGCCATGCCTCAGACACCCTCTACTTCACCACTGAGGCAACTATGGCTGAACCACCTGCAAAATTATCTCACAGTGACATTAGGCTGTCAAACAGGCTGGCCAGCAGAGGTGCATACTCTGCAGGGACACACTTCTGGGGTTGACTCTGTTGCCTATTCACCTGATGGAAACTACATTGTCTCTGGCTCTAGGGATAACACTATCAGGGTTTGGAATTCAATCACTGGTCAGGGTGTTTCAGGTCCATTCCAGGGGCATGCTTCTGCAGTTAGGTCTGTTGCCTATTCACCTGATGGCAACCATGTTGTCTCTGGGTCTTTGGACAAGACTATCAGGGTCTGGAATCCAGTCACTGGGCAATGTGTAGCAGGCCCATTTCAGGGGCACACCAAACCAGTCAATTCTGTTTCCTACTCCCCTGATGGCAAGCATATTGTCTCTGGCTCTTCAGACAAGACTATCAGGGTGTGGAGTTCAATCACTGGCCAATGTGTAGCAGGACCATTCCAGGGGCACATTGGCAGAGTCAACTCTGTTGCCTTTTCACCTGATGGCAACAACATTGTCTCTGGCTCTTGGGACAACACCATCAGGGTTTGGAATGCAATCACTGGCCAATGTATAGCAGGTCCATTCCAGGGGCACAGTGGTGGAGCTTTGTCTGTTGCCTATTCACCTGATGGCAACCACATTGTCTCTGGCTCAGATGACAAGACCATCAGGGTCTGGAATCCAATTACTGGAGAATGTGTGGCAGGTCCATTCCAGGAGCACACTGATGCAGTCTACTCTGTTGCTTATTCACCCAATGGTAGCCACATTGCCTCTGGATCCAGGGATGATACACTCAGGGTTTGGGATTCAGTCACTGGGCAATGTGTGGCAGGTCCATTTCATGGCCACACAAAGTCAGTCAACTCAGTTGCCTATTCACCTGATGGCAACCACATGGTCTCTGGTGCATATGACATGACTGTTAAGGTTTGGCATCCAGTCACTGGCCAGATTGTGGCAGGTCCATCCCAAAGGCACACTGATGCAGTTTGGTCTGTTGCCTATTCCCCAGATGGTAATCACATCATTTCTGGCTTATGGAACCACACTATCAAGGTCTGGAATTCAATCACTGGCCAGGTTGTGGCAAATCCATTCCAAGGACACACTTCTGTAGTCAGCTCTGTTGCCTATTCACCTGATGGGAACTACATTGTCTCTGGCTCTTGGGATAACACCCTCAGGATTTGGGATCCAATCACTGGTCAATGTGTGGTAGGCCCATTACAGGGTCACTCTGAATCAGTCAACTCTGTTGCCTATTCACCTGATGGCAACCACATTGCCTCTGGCTCAGATGACAAGACTATCAGGGTTTGGGATCCAATCACTGGCCAATTCATAGTTTCATTCCAGGGGCACACTGGTGGAGTCTTATCTGTTGGCTATTCACCTGATGGCAGCTACATTGTCTCTGGCTCTTGGGACCACACTATCAGGGTCTGGAATCCAATCACTGGTCAATGTGCAGCTGGCCCATTTCAGGGGCACACTTCTGCAGTCAGGTCTATTGCTTGTTCACCTGATGGCAACCATGTTGTCTCAGGCTCAGATGATATGACTATCAGGGTTTGGAGTCCAGTCACTGGCCAATGTATGGCTGGCCCATTTCAAGGTCACACTTCTGCACTCAGCTCTGTTGCCTATTCACCTGATGGCAACCACATCCTATCTGGTTCTTGGGACAAGACCATCAGGATTTGGAGCTCAATCACTGGTCAATGTGTGGCAGGTCCATTCCAGGGACACATTTTTGCAGTCAAGTCTGTTGCCTACTCACCTGATGGCAATCACATTGTCTCTGGCTCTTCTGATCATTCCATTAAAGTTTGGAGCCTGGAAAAGCTTCATTCCTTTGGTGAAATGTATCAAAAAGATGATGGCTGGTTTGAAACATCTTCTAATACCTGTTTTTATTGGATCCCCCCCTGGGCAAGAATGGCCTTTTGTCTTCCTGTCCATTCTTTGATCATATCAGAACATCAGACCTATAAACTTGAAACTAATGATTCCTTGTATGGAGAGTCTTGGGTTTCTTGTTGGAAATAATCTTCATGGCCATTGTCTGGTAGTATGATAGCCATGTATCCCCTGCTGTACTTTTTGAGTGAATACTGTGAAAAGCTTGTGTTTTGAGTAGATCAGGTCATTTGGGTGAACCTACCCTTTAACTGGCATAGGTATGCCATACTGCCAGGAAACCTGAAGTGTGCAGTTATGCATGAAGGTGCATACAGTATATTGCTGAACATATGCACACAAATGCACTGCAAAACATGTTATGTGACCAGCTAGAACTACATACATTTCTATTAATCACAGGAGTCATTTATTGTTCATTCCTCTGCACAATATTCTTCTCATCTCGTTCGACTGCCCACACAGAAATCACTTTCTCCGCCGCAGCGAACCGAGCCTCTTCCTGACTCGCATGTCCCCTCTTTTCCGCGCTCACACTCACCGCCTCTCGTCCTTCTACCTCGATCGTACAAATCACCTGTCCCCTCTCCTCCTTGTATGTATACTCGATCGGCTTCTGCTGGCGGGATGCCCACACCGACAATCTCGAGACCGGATGCGACACGTCCACGTCGTCACGGATGAAACGATCTAGATGGACCAATATACCCAACTTCCGTAGGAGCACCCTCACGGTATCCATGTTCCCTTCCGAGTCGAGGTACACCGCCCCGATGAGACTCTCGATCATGTCGCTGAACAGTTTGGGCGCTTGTAATCGCGTGAGCGCCGCCCAGGGGAACATCTTGCCCGTCGCGAACGCCTCTTCGATCTCTCCTTTCACTCTCTCGTACCGACCGAACGTGAGTTTTTGGTCTTCGAGGATAACGCTACTTGAGTGCTGGAGACACTGGAAGAGGCGGATGGTGCTCTTTCTGGCATGCATCACGATCCTGCCGCGTGAATCGGGTCCAGGCATACTGGCGTCGACGTCGAGTGAGCTGCGAAGACAAATGTACGCGAGGAAATGGGTGTTCACGACGGCTGATTTGCGGATGTGGACGTCGTGTGGGGAATACGTCTTCCCAGGAAACCTATACAAGAAATCGCCGACGACCATGTCGAGCAGAGCGTCTCCAAGGAACTCCATGCGCTCGTACGACACCGTTCGATCGTCGTACTGATAACTCGCGTGCGTGAGCGACTCGACGAGCAGCAACTTTCGTTGGAATGTGTATCCCAACATCGATTCCACGTTTTTCAGCTGCTCCGACACGTCGTCGGTGTGGTCGACGCGAGATAGCACCATCTCGACGCATTTGGGTAAAATGCGCCACTCGAGTCCGAGACCGAACAGTTGGGCACACGACACGGCGACATCGAATCCGCCGTGGAGGTATGCTGCGCCAATCAGGGACTCGACGACGTCGGCCAACATCTTCGTCGACAGTTCTTCCACCTCCTTGCGCGTCTTTCCCCCTCCGACGACAGGCTCGCCATTGCTCTCTTCAACGGGCTCTTCCGGCGCAACGGTGGCCTCTTCTGGTGAGGAGAGGTACAATGGCTTGAATCGCCTGGGCGAGAAACGTGTACGAATGATCCACCGAAATATAGAGCGTCGAATGGCTTCTTTTGCAAGACGGGAGTTGGCTACCGCATGATCTTTGCGTCTGGTCAGGTACCCCTCGTGCCACAGTGGATAGGCAGCCAGTAAATTCAGCGCGACGATGAATTTCAGGACAGTATCCCCAAGTGTCTCCAAGCGTTCGTAATTCATTTGGTCCTCAGCGACGGGGGCTGTCAATGCGGTCGTGACGGACAGAGGAGGTATACCTTCGAGAGGAGGTTGTGGGAAGATGGTGCTTCTGAAGGACTTGACGATCATGGCAGTCTCAAGACGACGAAGGATGGATGGGATAATTTGAGAGTATTCGCATTCCGTCGGAGACAGGAGCTCGAGGTAAGAGTGCTTGGCAAGGAGCAAAAACGGTTTCGCAGTCATGCCAGAAACGGGAAGGGGGAGTAGGAAATTGGACCTCCGCGGGAGAGGCTCGACGATGATGAGAGGGTATGTCACTTGAACGTTCTCCAGTCGCGAATACATTGCGCGAGCACGTATTTCGGCCTCTTCTTCCTCCGAGAGTTTCTCGTGGTGCCAACCGACGAAACGAAAGAGCCTTCCGAATGATCGGCCATCACGAACCCAAGTGAGGTCAGTCGGGTATTCGTTCTCGGAACCAAACGCCTCCGCATTGACCGATTGGATCCTCTCGGGGTTCACGTTCTCCTCTCCCTTCGTCGTCCTATCCCGCCGAGAAAACCAGGTGTGACCGTCTGGGTCCCCGTTGATGATAAACAGGTACGCAAAGTCAATACGAGGCCATTCCATCCGTGAACCGTAAGAACTCCAAAAGAGCCTTCGCGTACTCTGTTGCGCTGCTGTCAACGCATCCTGGGACAAGCGAACCACATTGCTTGGCCCGAGTGTAACTTTCATGGTCCCTTTCTGCGTATGATGCAAAATCGGAAGCTCCTCTGCGTGAAGCGTAGGAATCTCGGTGCGCGTCAAGAGCGTCAGGTAAGGGAGTCCTTCGACGGCGATTTCTGTCCACCACCAATCCTCCTCATCGCTCGATGGTAACCACGGATTCAGCTGGCTCGTCACAGACGTCAACCCGTCACGCTTCTCGATGTCCTTCAACATATCCTTCACCTCCTCTTCTAGTTCCGGTTCGACGACGCTCGTCAGGGGTAGCAGATGGTCGTTGAGGAGCCCGGCATTGTACAACTTGATATAAGCATTGAACGCAACGTGTCGGTACGCAGACCGCTTTGAAGGATATTCTCGCCCAACGGTGTAAACGCGAAGCTCGGGGGGCAAAATTCTGGGTAGCGTCAACGTGCAACCGTAAGGGCCCTGGTATTCTGAGGCGCCTCGCTGTTCACTGTCGAGGGCGTGCCAACCTTCGGGTAAATCGGGAGGATCAATATCATAGATGGCGAGGTGGCTAGTATGCCGAGAGTTCGGGAGAACAGAGCAAAACCGATTGAGGTGCGAAACAGCCGCCTGGAGAGTGAGCAACGCCCTGCAGGATACGAACAGATAACTTCATGAGCAAACCGTTTCGGGCAACGTCTACTACTTACCCTGTAGATTCAACTTTGAATTCGCACTCGATATCATCGTCGATTTCGAAGGGTAGGGGTGGTGGTTTCTTGACGGCCTTGCGCTCGGTGTTGTATTGGGCGACCATGTCCCGCTCGAGCTGCTCAAAATTGGCGATACGAGCGTCGTCCATACCCCCATCCTCAAACATGAGCACAAAAGAGCTACGTTTCCTCCTCGCCCGGCCACGACTCTGTGCCCAGCTGGCCATGTTGTTGGGGATGTCCCACCGGATCACGTTTCCGCACGCTTGGATATCTAGACCTTCCTCTGCGACCGCTGTGGCAACGATCAGGTTCTTTTCTCCGGATCTAAACTCGTCTAGCGTTTGGGACTGAGGTTGGCGTAGGATCTTCCGTGTGATATCCAAGAAAGCGGTGCGATAAGAGCTCTCTGAGGAACCGAGAAGGTACCCTACTCTGAAAGCGTCGCAATCCTTTGTGCGAGGGTGGTGTTCTAAAACCGCAGCAAGTGCGAGCACCGCATCTCTCCTCGTCACGAATATGATTCCGCTGTACGGCTCGTTCAAAGACTCGGCGCGTTCCTTCTCTTCTTCTAATGTTCGAATCAGGACCCGGAGCTTGTCCGAGATGCCGTCCTCGATGGCCTGGGGCTCGTAGGAGACGGGCGTAAACTTGATCTTCTTGAGATGATTGATGAGGTACGCCTTTTCCCTGGCTTGCCATGGCGTCGTGATCTCGGCATACGGAGACGCCTTCTCAAGAGCCATATCGATAACACGTTGAATGTACCAGTCCGCTGCCCATGGACCAAGGTCGAAACAGATATCGTGAGCAGTAGTGAAAAATTCCTTGAGCCCTTTGTGCGTGTACGAATTATTCTTCGAGATTGTCTTCGACAGTTTTTGATCAAGACGGGTTCTGTCAGGGCCGGGAGGTGTTTCCGCTAGCTTTTCGCGGAGGGAGAGGACGAATGGATCCTTCTGGATATCCATTGACAGCGCAACATCTTTGAGTCCGTGGAAGCTCTTGGAAGCCTCGTAACAGGTATTGTACTTCCATAGGACGTTGAATAAGACGTGCCTGAACTCTGGTCGGTGAACATATGCGCCGAGCTCATCGCGGTGTTGTCGAGGGCTACGGATGACACTGTCGAGGTTCATTTCCAACGTCCTAACAAAACACGTCAGATCCTTTCACCGGAGAGCCTGAGTGGACCAATATCCACCTGAACGCCGTAGCGGCATTACCACCAAACATGGGGCTGGCAGTCAGGCCAAGAATCATTGGTCTTTCCTCCCTGACAGGCCCATGGTTGCTGGTTCCGGTGGACTGTCGGTCAGGAAGTCTAAAGTAAAAGTTCCGCATGATACAGTTCATCGGATGATCGTCATTTGCGTGATGGGCTTCGTCAAAGATGAGGAGACCGATATCTCGGCCTAGATTGATGTATCCGTGGCTGAGAGCATCGAGGAGGACTTGAGGAGTGGAGACTATGACACGATTGTTTTTGAGAACATCTTTCCACAGGTTAGGGTCCGTCCATTGTTTCGGCTCCATACGACCGTGGATGAGGCCCACTGATCCGATTGCTTTCTCAATCACGTCGCGCTGCTGTTCACAGAGTGCCACAGTGGGCGCAAGGAACCACGACACCTTTGTGATTGTTGATCAGTTAGGGCTCACAGACGAAAGGGACGGAATCACCTTGTGCGGTTCGCGCTCTCGCTCAATTTTCATGCGCAGAACTGCAATATGAGTTTTTCCGGAACCGGTATCTTGCGCGATGACGATGTTTTCGACCAAGCTAGCGTCCAGCATCTCTTGTTGATAGCTGCGAGTGATCACCTCCGAGTCGCTCCCAGCCTGTGGTGTGGATTCGGGTGGAGGGTCCATCATTCAGAACGATCTAGCTGAATGGAAGGGATGTTAGTGGAACTTTGTTTGCAAAACAGGCACCCCACAAGAAACAGAAACTCACCTGGTTGCGCTGTCGACTGCGGCTGTGGTCAAGAGGAACAGACGCCAGAAGGGTCG
>JBBPLP010000810.1:0-12386 GCA_038089875.1 Fistulinella prunicolor
GACCTCGGACCACGTAGTAGACGATGGCGTTACGCGCGCGCCCACACTTTGTTAGCGGCACAATTGTTAATGAACGTCAACAACATTCACCTTCTCGAAAATGATCAATGGACTCAGAATCAGGATCAGGCTTAGCGTGACCCGAGTGACCCGGAGCGGTGGCAGGGGTCCTAGTAGAGTGCTATTCGTTCGAGGTCGCCCTCTTCAATGAATGCATTGTGCTCAGTACGCCTTCTTCAACTCCTTCGTCTTTTTGGTTGACCATCCTTTCCTTGACGCCTCTTGATCCGAACACGTATCTCGGGCTCTCACATTTTTTTAAACCTTTATCAGCCTTTCCATCGTCTCGTCTCGCTGTGCGGGTCCAACGCTCTACTCTGTATTATCCGATATAATCGCGTCCAGTCTTCTCTCTCCTCCTTCCTGCCCTCATGTCTACCCATGGTCATGTAAACAAAGTCACTAGCGACAGCATTATGTACCAAGGCAATTCTGTTGGCAACATCCCGATATTCCAGTTCGCCATCCGTCAGATTAACACCAATAGCCTGTCAAGGATGCGAACAACCCAAGTCTCAGGCGGGGTACCTAGCTGGCGGTGAACGTTGCAAATTCCAACCCTGACAGCACCGTCGAGGTATACTGGGTCGGTGGTACAACCGGCACCTCACCTGTCAGTATATCAACTACTCAGCAACGACACTTACCCATCTGTTTACAGTGTCCATTTAACGTAGGCTCGGTCATGTCCTACGTGGCCGAGTGCAAAGGTTCATGTGCAAGTTACAACTCGAGTAATGCTGAGTGGTTCAAGATTGCAGAACAAGGCCGGTCCAACAATGACAGCAATACCTCTGGTACCATGCACAACTTCGTAAGTTGTCTATCCCGTCCAGAAAATCAATCCCTCACTCGGATTATAGTCTGACTCCCCAGTAATGGTAACCGTTCCCCAGGGCATCAAGGCAGACAACTGCTGACTTCGCTCTGAAACCATCACGCTCCAGTGCAGAGTTTTACCCATCCTGCATTCAATTATCTATTAGGGGCTCTGGAACCGATGAGGCAACAAGCAGCGAAGAAGTCGCTTTCCCGGATACGGATCCGGGTATCTTGGTCAGCGTAAGTGCAACGCGGGACGTGTTCTGTCCGTGTTTCCGACAATCCTTCCACCAGATCTACAACTCCGTACGACAACTACCCTTTCCCCGCCCACCAGTCACCTCGTTTGTTTCGGGTGGTTCAAGCTCTGGGTCCTCTGGTGGATCAGGATCTTCCTCTGTCTCTGCTGCACCTTCCTCTTCGGCACCGTCTCCGTCTCCTTCTGTGCCCTCTATGCCTGTTAATGTCGGAGCACACCTTCGTCAACTCCCTCCTCGACCCCCTCACCCATGTTGACGGGACTCTGGTCTGGATCCACATGCGCGCGCAAGCGGTCCATCCCTAAATCCGGCGTCAGCGTGGAGAATGCATAGACCCCGCTCCCGCACATCGCACTAAACTTACTTCTCTTTTCTTTCACTCCCACAACGCCGCTGCACCTTTTGAAGCGGTGGATGCAAATGTGAAATGATGTATAATTGAAAGAGGGTACACAGCTAATATTGCATGACTTGTTGTCGGGGTCGACACTCGCATGCCAGGTTCAGCCTGGGGTTGCCTATCCATGATTGGTTTTGTACAAGTAGTCTAGAAGATACATAATTCAAAAAGTGTAGTCGTACCAGTGCACTGATCATCGTCCGTTTGTTGGTGTTTTAGTTCGCCACCATGCGCTACGAAATGATTCTGAGTCACGCTCACAGTGCGTGCGTACCGACTGACAGTCATCCAGTGAACTGTGTTTCTATGCTGGTTCCGAGTGCTCTTCTTTCATATGATCCCTTGGTGACAGAACTGGTCGAGATATTTGTTTCTGTCTCGCGGCGGTTGATCTTGAAGTTGAAGCTTATTACTTGTTCGGGAGTACGGGGATATTCGCACTTGCCGCCTTACTAATTTGTCCCGGGGCCATTATGAAGGTGAGCTTGTGAAAGTTGGCGGGAATGCACTGCTGATTTCATAGGATTCACGCCCTGGAAGTTATCAGTTCACATTGTTGCCTCTTCGCGAGCCGCCGGTGCGTGATGATCAACCCTCAAGTCGTTCTAGTACGATGAGACAGTCGAAATGCCTTGGTCGACGACTATTCAAGGTCAAGTTTACCGGGCGGGGACAGCCGTGGAACTTTCGAACTCTGGACAGGGCCATTCGTGATAGCGTCACGAAACAGGATTGGTACAGCGTGATCTGTATTAATTCGAAACGAAGTTGATCTCCACTTGGAGCGACGCGAAGGAAACTCATTGTAGTCATTGAGTCTTTTCATCACAAATGGCCGTAGTGCGGCCCAGTGGAGTGCATCACGCCAACGAAGACTCTCGCATCGCTCCCCATGCCCCGCATCTTTCCTGCACCGCATAATTGTTGATCACTGCAAGATCGTACGTCACTTTGTTCCAGATTGGCCACGAAAGAAATTGTTGATATTGTAGAGAGGAGCTATAATTGCAAAGGGATTGCAATTTACTCATCTGCCAGGGGACTCCCGTTCCTCCACTCCCGTCTTTGCGTGTGACTAACAGTGTGACTTCTCTTGTACTCGTAATGTCCTCTGGCTTACAGACGACTTTGGAGTACGTTCTGATGAATGAATATGTATCTTGTGTGTTCGTTCCTACCTCTCGTCTACAATCAATCTTACATGCTCATACAGTGGCTATGATCACTGGTGTCGTATATGACTATTGTAAGATATCCATCTGCGCTTTTCCCTTCTGATCTCAAATTTTTCTTTACCCCTGCAGTCCTCACACTTCCCAGAGAAGTATGTTATTGTTGTTTCATTCGCCGAATTCTATCTGTTGGCTCAGTATTTAAAGATCGAATATGTTTGGGTAAGAAGGCGACAATCTTCGATAGAATACTGCACCCTGACAGTACTACAGTGCAGGCCCTGGTCTATGATCTCGACGATGTTTATTCTCGTGCGCATGGTGCTTAGCGGACACCTCATCTCCTAAACTCCTAATGTTGCTTTTCAGGTGCGTTATGTCGGTCTTCCTTGGGCTATGTGAGCACATCATTAAAGTGGGAAGTATACAAAACTAATGATGCCTCCTGGAGCCTTTCCGCCCTTGGTATGTGTCAGGGTTAAATTTCAGGGAAAATTGTCTGATCAAAAACGTCATAGTTGGTACTCCGTTTTTTCCTGGCTCTCACATCGTCAGTTCTTCGTACGGTCCTCGTTTATTGTCGTTGATGAATTTTTTTTTGTAGATGTATGTATCCGAATTTCAGAATTTAAATATTTCTGATAATGCCTCAATAGTTGTAAGCAAGTCAATTTATCGCTTTCACCGCGCCATTGTGAGCACAATGGTATCCTGAAGGCATCATAATGTATCTGGTGGGGTGCTGGGGATATTTTATATTTCTTACCGCTATTGATTGTGAGTGATTTGTGATCCGTCACTTTTGTTTTTCCTGACCGTGATTTCAAATTACAGGGGTAATGATCCTACGAGTCTATGCAATGTGGAATCGATCGAAACCGATCTTTTATTTCCTTTTGTTCGTTTACGTGTTAGAGATTATCATTGACATTGTTTTTCAAGTCATCTATTACAGTCCCAACATCCACTTCTCAGGTGTGTCTCAACTTTAACTCGGTCCGTCACGGCGATCTCACGTAGGGGCACGTCACCCAATGCCACCAATCTGCAGTTGTTATTGCACACGCTCTCGATTTCTCTGTTTGCGGCAGCATCAACCTCCAACCCCTGATTGATTGGTGTATTCAGCTCCCGCGATTTATTCTTGGTACATTACTTTTCGTTTTCGCTATCGCCCAAACTTTGAAGCAATCACTTGACATGTACAATGCAACAAAGCTGTGGCAGCCTAACCGATACATACAACTATTTGTGAGGGATGGACTCCTCTATTTCCTTGCGTACGTTCTCATTTCACCACTGCCGTATCCATTACTATCCATCAAATTTTTTACCTATGACTAACAACCGGGATACTTCTCTCTGAACATCCAGGAGCATACTTTCCAATGCCACTTCTGCAGTCTCAATCAGCAATACTTTCAGTGGCGTTCTGGCACTCTGCCTGGGTATGTTTGGTTATGTAGGCATGGTCACCATGGCGCCACGGTTTATCATCTCTGTGCGAGAGCTGTGCGATCGCGACCTCTATGGATGCTGGCAAGGGGTCGATACCGGATTCGGTGTATTGTCGCAACCCATTGCCAGCCAAGATGCTGTCCTTTCCGCAATGCAATTCGCAGATGCTGCCCCAGGCCGGCTACAGACCTTGGAAGGAGAGGGTGGATCAGAGAGCATTAGACTCGAGGAACGTAGGGCAGGTAACATGGGCCCAGCTTCGGTCTGAAAGAAGTTGCATGAGAAGCAGTAGTGCTGGTTGGTTCAGGAACGATAGAAGATGATTGTACTCTTGGACGATGGTTGGCATATCTGGGTAAGAACAGATGGCTCCCAACGGAGCCTGGCATTCGAGTGGATATCTATTATCGGAGGAGGGTGGTACAATGTTTTTTTGCTTTCCCTTTCTCGACTCTGTACTCGAGGCAAGTTTACAGCTTTTTATATGTATGAGGATAGACGTGCCCCGAGGCTCTAAAAGATGTCATTGCTGAGATCGAGCGAAAACTCGGTGACATTTTACAGGGATTATCGCAGCGCGTTACAGTGCTAGGGATTATCATTTCTAAGCCAGAGTTGTTGGCCACACAGGAGACGCAGCTGTCTGGAGCGCTTCATGAGCGATCAATTACAAAAGCATGAATGTCTTGCTGTAGCCTTTTATCATGCGGAGATGTTTTTTCTCTGCTAGCTCACTGGATTACACGCCTCCCAAGTCCCACCATTCCAAGAGCTCACGAGAGTGCTCTCTGCGATGTTGGATATTTGAGGCACTAGTCGCCGCGACGTGTCAGGGTGACGACGTTGGATGGGAAAAACAAAGGTCCACGTGGCATTCAGTTTCGGGTGAACGATGAAACTAGGTTGGTAATCCAATTTATCGTCTGCCAGGTCACGACTGGAGTTCGAAAATCGCACCATGTAGGAGTGTGCCGTGTTTATTAGATTCGTTTTTCGAGTGTATTCAGAACAGGTGCATTTATAACAGCTCTCTCTGCTAGGCCTCCCAGGCGTAGCTTAGTTGGAGCCACAGTCGTGTCGGGTGCATGTCTCCGGAGGCTCTAAAATGATGCATAATGCTCGATTGACAGCGTCTCGACGATGTTGCAATGTCGCCGAGTCGCTGAATGTGATGCTCAGTAGGCTGATTGTGTCTCCGGCTGTCAGCTGGGGGCGTCATAGTAAAATGACCCTTCAAAATTCACACGCTCAAGTCGGACGTGGGCATTTTCGCCCCGACCATCATGCATCTTTACGTGTTGGCCAAGACTTCCAGTTCTCTCGCGCCTACAATGTCCTCTGACTTACCGTCTACTTTGGGGCTTTTCCTGGTCGATGACTATATGTCCCGTATGCTCGCTTCTGCCTCTACCCAATAATTCAAGATCTTACAGGCCCGTTCAGTAGTTGCTATCACCGTTGTCGTATATGACTGTCGTAAGCTTTCCTAAGTTTACGCACTACCCTTCTCGGTCGGAATTGGCCACTTTTGACCCCACTCCTGTAGTCCTCAACTTCGAGAGAGAGGTATGTTTTCACGCTCTCGAAATTAGTTTTGTTGGTTGATATTATAGCATTCAAAGATTGATTATATTTGGGTAAGACGACAGTTGTCAACGGAGCACTCCACGCTGAGGGTGCCACAGCATAGACCCTGGTCCATGGTCTCGATGGCATTTGTTATCGTGCGTATGCGGCCTTAGTGAACATCTCATCGCATACATTCCAAGTTGATGATTCTCAGGTGCGCTAGTATGTTGGCCTTACTTGGGCTATGTAAGCCTATGACCCATTACCGAGCATATAAAAGCTAACTTGAGTGGATCCTTCCTGGAGCCTTTGCGCCCTGGGTATATTCAGGTTTCATTCGGAGGGTTAATTGTCTGATCGAAGCATTGGCAGATGGAACTCCATTTGTTCCTAAGTCTCACATTGTCAGTCCTTCTTGCTGGCCTCGCATATACCATTAATGTTATCTTTTTGTAGACGTATGCATTCGAATTCAGATCTTGTTCGGTGCTAATAATGCTTCAATAGCTGTAAGCGAATCAACTCATCGCTTTTCACTGCACCATTGTGAACAGACGACTATTCTGAAGGCATCATGATGTATCTAGTGGGGTGCTGGGGATACTTCATATTTCTTATCGCTGCTGACGGTGAGTGATTATGCTTCGTGCTTTCGTCCCCTGGTTGTATTTTCAAAATACAGGAGTAATGATCCTGCGAGTGTATGCAATGTGGAACCGACCAAAACCGATATTTTATTTCCTTGTGTTCATTTACATGTGTCCGAGATCATCGTCGGGTTTTTTTTTCAAGTCGTCTACTACAATCCCAACACACACTTGTCAGGTGTGTCTCAATCTGAATTTCGTCCATCACTGCAATCTCATGCGAGGGCACGTTCGCCCCTTCTGCAGCCGCGGTCGCACGAGTTTTCAATTTCTCTTTTTGCAGTTACAGTAGCCCCCTATCCTTCATTAGGTGGTGTGTTCAGCTCCCACGGTCTCTTCTCGCCACTGCGCTTTTGGTTCTCGCTGTCGCGCAGACTTTGAAGCACTCATTTGACATGTACAATGCGACGAGACAGTGGCAACCCAACCGATGTATGCAGTTACTCGCAAAGGACGGGATCCTTTATTTCTTCGTGTGCGTCTCGATTTCACCACTGTCGTTTCCATCCATCGCCATCAGTTCTTCCGCTGATATCACCAACACACTCGAATACTTCCCTCCGAACATGCAGGAATATACTTTACGTTGCCATTTCAGTGGTAGGAAACAACGCTGCTTTAAACAGTATTCCGATGCTCTGCCTGGGTATCTTTGATGATGTAGCCACATGTATCATGATGCCTCGATTCATCATTGGCGTGCGAGAGCTGTATGACCGCGACCTCCGTGGACGCTGGCAGGGGATTGACACTGGATTCGGTGTATTATCCATCGCCAGTCAAAGCGTTGTCGTTTCTGGCGTCCAATTCGCAGATGCTACACAAGGCCGAGGTCAGACCGAGGGAGGGGAAGAGGAAAAATCAGTGGGCATTCCTAACGAGGAGTGTAGAGTAGGTCACATAGGTCCAGTGTGAACGAAGATAGAAGGGCATTGATTTTGATTGAGGAATGATAGAAGATGGCGGTGCTCTTGAACGGTGGTCGGTATACCTGCAAAATGGGAGACGGCCGGACGTAGACTTGCATCCAAGTCAACTGAGGAGAAAATGAGAGTAAACGTTGCCTATTGCCTCCATTTTCCTGGCTCTACTTGTCACAAGCGTGCACTGTTCATAAGTGGCGCGTAGGCATGTTTTAATACTCTGTGGAACATGCTGATGGATCGATGATCGCTAGTGTTCGCGTGGTAAAGCTCGGAGATGTTCCACGGATAGTCCCAGGTCACAAGTGAAGCACGAACAATCCGGGCACAGGGTAACAGCGCTTTTTATTTCCTTTGGCACGTTTCTGAGGCATCTCCAGTTCACGCTAATGTCTTTTCATCAGCATGCTATGCGGAGTGGAATATACACACCTTGCGACATCGTCCAACCTGTCCTTCCTTCGAAGTAGTACTTGTCGTCTGGCGTCCGATTCGAATGCAGCTTAGTTGGAGTACTGGGGCCCCCTCCTCCTCTGACGCTATGTAATCGCTCCGTATCTCGCCTCCAGACGTTGTACCACTGGATGACCTGAAGTGGGTGAGATGAACCTTCTAGATGTCAGCAAGCAGTGTAAATTCCAAACATCTCTTGAATTATTCTTCAACGAACCGGAGCAGGTTGGGAGCTCAAGAGGTGTTGGGGATGGGAAACTTGGGGGCGAAGACGTGATTCGTACTTTTCCCATGTTAAATCTGACTGGAAGAGAGTGCATAAAGACATCTTACTGGCATGTCAAGATGCAGTGTTCGGGCTACTTTATTTGTCCAAAGCATCTGCTTCGTGAGCTCTGGAAATGATGGAGAGGATCAAACGTGATCATGGGCAAAGCAAGTCGAACGGTGCGATGGGTTTGATAAAAGCGAGCCTACGGACATGATGAGATGCGTACCAACCAACGAATGAACGCATGCCTTCAGTCAATCAGAGGCGAACTCGAAGGACGAGTCCGAGAGTGTGTGGGAAATATATACCATAAGTAGTAAGTCAACGTACTCAATGGTTGATTAGAGTCCATCTGACATATTAGTACTAGCCGATAATTACTGACAAGAAGTGAGAGAACGAGGGTCATTTAAGTATTTGTTTCAAATCCTACTGGAATAAAAGGCCCGACTGCAGGAAACACGACCCAACTGGACGAATGAACTGAGCCACAAAATTATTCGGGGTACTGCAACGTACATCTGGCAAGATATCCTCTGACTCGGACCTATATTCTGCTCTAGGACCCAGTGCGGCGAATATACTGTATGTTTATCTGTCTCAGTCTTACGCAAACAGGGCTACTCCCGACGCCACCGGGAAAGAGGTGCAGCGTATTTATTATTGCGCGTAGCAAGCTTCTCGTTCGCTGCTATGAGTGTCAACTTAACCGCGGGTAACCCCACGGCTGTGTCCTTCTGTTGTGTCTCCACCGTGACCTTACCCACCTTGACGGCGACCATAGTTCCATAATTACCCAGGACCTCGTTCACGACGAACAATAAAGCCAGCTTCGGAATCAGTAGGTTAAAATTCGATTGTACCTGCAACACGCGCAACCGTCACGACCTGCTGATCGAGTGTGTCTTTCGACGGTATGCCTTACTGGGTAGGTCTGTCACCAGACTAGCATCTTGACTGGCTGGGGGAATGTCCGTTTAAAGTTCAAAAATCCACGTCGGACGTTGGTAAGTACGTAGTCGTTATCTGCACGTCAATGAAAACTGACGTCGCATACCCTCCTTAACACCATGCATCTTTCCAGGATCGCATAAGCGTTGATCCGAGCTGCAAGATTGTACGTCATTTTTTATTTCAAATTAATGGTCTTGAAAGAAGTTGTTGATAATAACGGGAGAGAAGATATAACTTCAAAGGCACCGCACCGCTAGCAATCTCCCGCTGCTTGATCGTTCATCTTTGCGTGTTGGAAAATACTTCCGGTTCTCCTTTATCCACTATGTCCTCCGACTTACAGCCTACTTTGAAGATTCTTCTGATCAATGATTATATATCTCGTGCGTCCGTTCCACCTTGAGTCCTGATCAGCCTTACAAGCCCACATAGTGGCTATAATCACTGCTGTTGTATATGACTATCGTGAGTTATCCACCCACATCCTTTCCTTATCTCAACGTTGCTTTGCCCTTGCAGTCCTCACATTTTCCAGAGAGGTTGTTTCTATTGTTTCACTCGCCGAATCCAATTCATTGACTGACAGTGTGGTATTAAAGATTGACTACGTTTGGGTAAGGGCGACGATTCTCAATGGAACACTAGACACTGATAGTAATGCAGCGTAGGCCCTGGTCCATAGTTTCGACAATGTTTGTTCTCGTGCGTATTGAGCCTTAATGGACACTTCATCTCTCAAATTCCGAATTGATGGTCTCTCAGGTGCGCTATGTTGGTCTTCCTTGGGCTATGTAAGTCTATCGTTATTGAACGCATATAAATCTGATTTGAATGGATCCTTCCTGGAGCATTTTTTCCCTTGGTATGTTCAGAGTTAAATCGAAGGGTAAACTGTCTGATCAAAAAAATCCGTAGATGGTACTCCGTTTGTTCCTGGCTCTCACATCGTTAGTCCTTCTTATGGTCCCCGCTCTTTATTATTCATGGTCATTGCCTTGTAGATGTATGCATCCGAATTTCAGAATTTGAAAAGTTCTGATAATGCTTCATAGGTGTAAGTATGTCATTTTATCCCCTTTTACTGTACCATTGTGAACAAATGGGTATTCTCAAGGCACCATAATATATCTCGTCACGAGCTGGGGGTACCATATATTTCTCAGCGCCATTGATTGTGAGTGATTTGTGGTCCGTGACTTTACGTTCCCTCACCGTGACTTTTAAATTACAGGGGTGATGATCCTACGAGTATATGCAATGTGGAACCGATCGAAACCGATCTTTTATTTCCTTTTATTCGCTTACGTGTTAGAGATTACTGTTGTCTTTGTTTTTCAAGTCATCTATTACAATCCCAACACCCGCTTGTCAGGTGCGTCTCATCCTGAATTCCGTCAGTCACAGTGTTCTCACGCAAGGGCACGTCATCCAATGCTATGTGCAGTCGCGGTTGCACAAGTCGTTGACTTCTTTGTTTGCAGTGATACCAACGTCCCACCCCTGATTGGCTGGTGCATTCAGCTTCCACGATTTCTTCTCGGTACTTTACTTCTGGTTCTCGCCATCGCCCAAACTTTGAAGCAATCACTTGACATGTACAATGCGACGAGGCAGTGGCGGCCTAATCAATATATGCAGCTGCTCGCAAAGCATGGGATCTTTTATTTCTTCGCGTACGTCCTGATTTCACCGCTGCCATATCCATTCATCTTCATCGATTTTTCTACCCATAACTAACCATTGGTACGTCTCTAATCATCCAGGAGCGTGTTTACCAATATCTCTTCTGCAGTTGTAATCAACAACGCATTCAGCAGTTCTCTGATACTCTACGTATGTGCGTTTGGTATTGTAGCCATATGCACCATGTCGCCACGGTTCATCATCTCCGTGCGGGAGCTGTATGACCGCAACCTCCATGGATGCTCGCAGGGGATTGATACAGGATACGGCATATTGTCGCATTCATTTGCCGGCCAAGATGCTGTGGTTTCTGCCGTTGAATTTGCAGATGTTGCCCCAGGCCAGACTCAGACTTTAGAAGGAGCGGCAGACGGCTCGGAGGGCATTCTACTCAAGGAATTTAGGGGGCGTAGCGTGGATCCAGTTTCAGTTTAAAAGAAGGATGAGCAGTAGTGTCTGTCAACTGAGGAACGATGGCAGATCATGGTGCTTTCGGACGATGACTGCACTAGAAGGAGACGACCGAGCCTGGTATCCGAGTTGATGGAGGGTGGGATGTCCTTTCATCACTCTGTACTTGTCGCACACTTGCGCCGTCCATATACTCGGAGGTATAGACATACTATAGGATGTAAGATTGAGGAAACCATGGCGTCGGAGTACGGAGGTTGGAGGAGGAAGACACGGAGACGAAGTTTTACGCTAGGGATTTTCACACGCTGTGCGACCCATTACAATTCAAAGCTAGCGTGACCATGTCTGACTGCAGCTTATCACGCAGAGATGTGGCTACCTTGGGATAGACAGTTTGGATGAGGGAAATTATGTATACAGTGTGGCGGGCTGTGTGCAAAGAGGGGACGCTTGGGCTGTCTGGCCTGTTTACTTGTTCGTCGGTCACCCTCTGCGAGGATCGGGGTCGGGCTGTGGGGCGCCAACATAGTGCGAGTAGGGACACTGGCAGGCAGACTCGATGGGCGATTTAGAGCCTGCGAAAGCTCTCGTCAGGAGCTTCGGCTGCCCTGAGTGTCACCGAATTCCCAAGACTGTTTCACCGATAGGGTACTACCACTGGTTGTTAATCTAACGCCTTCTCTGTTGGAGATCATCCCGTATATAGTACACTTTTCTTCTACTTTGACTACACGTTCACTACATTTCCTTATTCGGACATCGCTACATTTTCATGTCGCGCCGCCTCGCTGCTTTCCTCCAGTCTCGTACTACTCGACTGGAGGACTCATCGTCCATTATATAGTCCGTGTTCCCTCACACTCTGGTGATTTGGCCAGTCCCCAGAAGCGGCTGGGGAATGAGGAGGGCGTGACACTGGGCTGGATTTGTTGCGACACCCTGTAGGACTCCATTATGTTTGACGTGTTTTCGAACGTGGAGTCCAGAACAGACGAATGTTCACCGTGTTGTCCTCATTTGAGATATACATTTTTTTAACCTTGTTTATTGTTGCCCTTCGTTGGACATTAGTACATGCATGTCGCATACATAAGTGTGCCTTATGTAATTAGACTCGTCCTCTCCGGCCGCCAGACATCATCCATCATGGGCCATCAGATGCCACTTGACTAGCTACATCTCGACTGGATCGGATGTCGTTGAATGTCCATTGAATCAAAGAAGTTTCCGTGGGCCGACGTCCGAGGGACCAGTAGGTGTTTCAGTTCCCTACACGTCAATAAAAGTTCTCTTGCATCGC
>JBBPLP010000811.1:0-12382 GCA_038089875.1 Fistulinella prunicolor
AACCAAACTGAACTTGAAAGTATATCATGGTCACGCACCCTCAGAAAATTGGTAAACTTACTCGAATATTCCTCCCAAACGTGCTTGCAGGATGGCCCTGGCCTCGTCGGATTAGTCCACATTATGCCTCACTCAAGGAGGACGTGGATGCTTGGATGACGAGCTTCCCAACCTTCACTGGCCCCAAAGCTCAAGACGCTTTCAGACGCTGCGACTTCAGTAAGCTTTTCCTTGATGTCCAGTCTACGTACTCATTTCTTGTAGCCCTCCTCGCCTGTTTAGCTCACCCAAACGCGAGTAAATGTGGAGTCGCCGTGATTGTTTGGAGTGGCGTATTTGTTCATTCCTTCGTCCAGAACATGTCAGATCTAGCTATGGTCTCATGCACTTGTTCTGGACGTTCGACGAGTATTCTGATAGGTCTACACCCTCCGAGGTCCGCAGGCAAAAAGACACCATACTCGACGCATTTCGGAACCCTTATACGCCGCGTCCGAAAGGAGAGTGGATTGGTGGGGAAATAGCACGTCAGTAAGTGTCTCATGGTTTCTCCACGTTTTCAAAGGTGATGCCCACATACCCTTTCTCGACGTAGATTCTGGGAATTAACTATGTGCAATGCCACCGCCGTCTTGCAGAAGAGATTCATCCAAAGCATGGAGGAATACCTAGAAGGGGTTGTACAGGAATCCATCGATAAACAGGATCATCGCATCATTGATACCCAAAGCTATCTCGATTTACGACGCCGCAGCAGTGGGGTGAAGTCTTCATTTTGCATGCTTGAGCTAGGACTAGACATTCCCGATGAAGTGATGTCGCATCCTGCCATTCAGGAGATGATTCTTGTAGCTGTTGACATGACTGCTTTCTCCAATGTAAGTGAACCTCATGAGGCTAGGTAGTATGCTGACGTGATGAATTCGAAGGATATGTTTTCCTACAATATGGAGCAATCGCGCGGGGATGATATCCACAACATTATAACATGCGTGATGAGCGAACACGATACGGACATCAATGGCGCTCTGCTGTGGATTCACAACTTTATTCTAGGTCGTAGGGAAAGGTTCCACGCTGCCTTGGCTACTCTTCCCCGATGGGAAGAGCCCTTGAACTCACAGGTAAAGGAATATTGCGATAGACTAGGTCAGTGGCTGCGGGGTGTTCACGACTGGAGTTTTGAAAGTGAGAGGTATTTCGGCAATAAGGGC
Organism: Fistulinella prunicolor; assembly: GCA_038089875.1. NCBI lineage: Eukaryota > Fungi > Basidiomycota > Agaricomycetes > Boletales > Boletaceae > Fistulinella > Fistulinella prunicolor. Next base: position 1,215 of record JBBPLP010000811.1, read on the forward strand.
CTCGAGATCAAGGAGAGTAGATGGATGTTACTCTTGCCGAAGAAAGTCGCAATGGAAATTGGCCCTGTGCACATTGATAGTTCTCTGTTGTGACTGCAGTGACATCGTCAGTGTATGGATACATGCTGTATGTTTATGTACTTACCTTACCAATGGCTGTGCGATGATTCTATCTTATCACTAGTATGGCGTGTGAAACCTGAACGTTGAACCGTGGCCCGCTTCCTGACATTCCTTGCGAAAAAGAAACCTTCGGTACGAAAATTGTCAAGGTTGTTATATATCGATCCGAAAGTATCAGGTTTCTTGCCCAAGGTTTCCGCGTATCACTGGCTGCACAATACAGCAACCTTGCAAGATAAAGGGTGGCCGATGATCCGCTGTCGGTAAAATTGTAAGGGCGTTCATGGATAGAGGAAACGGGAATGACGAACATATTACGCAGGGAAACGGATGTGAAGGCGATCAAATTGGCTTACATGTCGTAAAGACGGCGCCAGCAGTGACCTACAACAGGTAACGGTGTATATTGGTTGAAGGTTACTTTTTAGTATCTAGAAAAACTCAGCAATGTCGCATATGGTTTACCTACATACACAGTCCACACCACCCGAAATACCGGTGAAACGGCGAGGAGTCCCTGAGCCTCGTGCTTAAGGGGAATTGGAGTGCGAAAATGAACCAATCAGAGCTAAGAGGTGACGAAAAGACCAGGAACGGGCGGGAGGCTGCGGAGAACACATCAGGGGACGTATCAAAATGCCCCGTGTAACGGAGACTAAAAGGCTCACCTAGATAAGCCCGGGAAGAGTAAGCATCTGAGGTGGAGATCGAGTATGGTGGAACCAGCCGGGCCGCATCATGTATAAAATACTTGACTGGTGATGTAAGTGGCTTAGCGAGAAATTACAGCTACTTGTTATAACGACGTGCTTTGGAATCCAAAATTTCTGGCTGATGAAACACGGATTGGTATGATGGTCGGGACGATACGAGGATGAGCTGTCAAAAACACCTACCATCGTCCATAGATGACCAATTGCCCATCGAATCTGCCCGTCTTCCACGTCGACGAGGGAAGCTAGCCACATCATAGAATCATATTAGAGCGATGGGATACATTTATATATATGGAGGAGGATCGATCCCGAACCGCAAATACGAGTGCGATGGTGCTGCGTTGAGTCCAGGTGGCAGCGTGCGGACTCGGGGCTTAAAATTTGTGCAGGTTCACTGTTATACGATGCTTCGAGGCTAGAGGGATAGTGAGGCGAAACCCCGAAGCTCCAACTGCGAGATGCATAGGGCGGGCTGACCATTGAATAACTTGGGACATCCCGGGCTAGCGTTTGACGACTCACAACTCACAATGGAGTTTTGCTCACCTATAGAAGTGATTCTCCGGAGCAGGTGAACTTAAATGAAGCGGTTTGAAGTGGGTGGAAGCAGAATTCAGGCTCCCTAGAAGGAAGAGAACAGCCTAGGTTGTTATTCCTGCTTGCTACGCACCCCTAGGTTCAGATTGGGATCGTGTACAGCATGTGCAATGACTCGGATAGAGAAGAAATAGGAAGCGCGAAAGTTCTCATTAGGGCGCGCGCTTCCGAAAGGGCCACACAGGACTCGGCCCTCGGACGTAAGTTCGACTTCGGTTCGGAAGATTTCAATGGGGTGTCGACCTGAAATGAGCGAAGGCGTCGGAACGTCACCATTGACTTCAACGTTCACAAGGTCAAGACTCGGCGGAGGAGCTGTGGGCCAAGATAGTGTCGTGCCACGCGTGGAAACTTCCTACCATGCGTTAACAAGTAAATCAGTGTGCCTGCATCCATCTTATCTAGATCTATATCACCTGGCCCTCACCTCTCCAGTGGACGAACGCGTTGCTGTATGTGGTTTCCTGTCAAGAATGCAATCATAGTCACTGCTTTCTGTCTGGTACGTAACGCGACTGGTGCGCAAGTGGTAATCATACAATAGTGCAAGTAATCGTCCATTGAATGTCGTGCCAAGGGTGATCGATTGATCCTTCACCAATCCGCAAACCCGATCAACTTCCCATCCCAACTCCACCATATTAACTCGTCATCCTCTGCCAAATCATCCTCCGAACCATCTAACTGTGCACTACTTCCATGAGATTTAACCCATATGCCTTGTACCTTGCTCGCTTTCGTTCGTTTCTTTGTGGTGGCATCACAGGAAGCGGGTGCTTTACCTGACTCCGCCAGAAACTCTGCAAGATAGTTGTCCAAAGAAGAGCACAGGTTCTGGCGCGGTATCCAGGAAGGGTGGTTAAAACGTCGTGGCGCCCTGAGTAGGACATGTGTTTGTGTCGGAGCTGCCTGGCAGTCAGAGAGAAGTCGTGTAAGTACCATGGGTTTGACGTACACATCTCGGAAGCTAACTCTTGTCCATCGTCTTCTGCGCATGCACTTGCGAGGGTACGCGATAGCAAGCGTTCTGCCGCTCGTACAGTTTCCGGATCCTCAACGCGGGGTAGCGAGGAATGTGAAGGCACATCCAACGACGATCTTGATGGGGGCGAGTCAGAGTCAGTGCTAAGCGCCGGAGATGGGCTTCTGGATGGCGGTGGTGATTCATCGTCGGACTCAGGCTCATCTTCGTCTTCTTCCTCGCTGCCGCTCCCACGTGCTTCACTTTCGCTTTTCTCGTCATCACTTTCGCTTTTCTCGTCATCACTTCCGTCATCTGCATCACTTACACTCTCCACGGGATTTCCTTCGTCTTCTTTTGACACATCACGGGTTCGTATACTGTTGTCTGGAATGACATCTTCCCGCGATCCCCACACCTTTGTCTCCAGTCCGTCGATGCCCACAATCACGCGCGACTTGGCGGTCCCAAGAGTTGGACCGAGCACAACGGCAAAGAAGGCTATTGCTGTCCCATGTTTCTGATGGCGTGGGTCTACTTCCGTCCCTCTTTCCGCTTTCTCTGGGGCACTCCGAAGCGCGAGGGCAGTCGAGAGGGCGATAAAAGTCGTGTAGAGATGCGAAGCAAGAGTGTCGAACGAATTCAACAACTCATGGCGTTTCTTGGAAGCACGGGTCGTATTCTAGGAGCGGCTCAAATTTACATGAGCCGACGTTTTACAAGTGTAATAAAACTTACATTGCTTGTGGGCATTTTGGCCAGCTGGACAACAGGGCTGTGATCGAACATCAGTTAACGATAGGAAAACGAAATATGACACTGACAACGGAACTTGATTTTTGAGAAACAAGACGTGACCTAGAAGGCTGATGCAGAGTCTGGCTGCCATGTTATCGCTCACAACGTCCGTGTCGAGCATTACAGTCGGTATTGGGGAAGTCGCGGCAACGCTGGGACCCGTACTGCTGATTGTCTCTCCTCTTCCGTCAACCATCGAAGTTTCATTCCGAAGCAGGGGACGTTTTTGCACGTCAGATGCAGGTGAGAGTATACGCATGAACTGGTGTTCGTAGTAGGTAGAAGTGAAAGAACTTCAAGAAACCCACGCGTTCTCGGACCGCGACGGGGTCACGTGAATGGGACAATCTGATAATCGTACACAAGATCGTACACACAGTCACCGAAGGAATATGTCATCTACACACGGCACACGATCTCGCCGTGATATAGCGCAAGCCAGCCATCCTCCCTTGTCGCCCATTCACGCCAACCATCCGCTATCTTCTGCAGCTTGTCCTTATCAGCAAACCCCAACTCAAGCGCGTGCGTAGCAAACTTCGAATTCACAGTGCGGTCTGCCTTGACCTCTGCCATCCACGCCCGCTCCTCTGGTGCACTATAGCACCACCCTCCAGCCGTGGCATCGATCGCGTCTCTCTCGAACCCAGCCGCAAGCGCCCACGCAACCAACCTCCGTCCCGCATGTGGCTCTCCACCGTTGACGCGAGCGATCCTCTCGTAGAGCGTGACCCATTCACCAATCGGGCCTGCCTCGGGGTACCACGCAAACGTTTTCGAGTCCGACTCTCGAGCAGCAACGTGTCCACCTGGCTTGGCTACCCTCCGCATCTCTTTCAGTGCCTTGATAGGATCGCCGACGTGCTGGAGAACCTGATGGCAGTGGACAACATCGTACGTGTCGTCAGGGATACCCTCCAAGTTGCAGATATCGCCGGGCATAAAGGTGATGTTGGTCACACCCTGTTCGACGGCGTGTTGGCGTGCCTTCTGGAACACGTCCGAGTCCTCTGGAGCGTACTCGATGCCGGTGACATGACCCTGTGGGACGAGGCGTGCAAAGGAGGCCGTGATCGTCCCAGGCCCGCAGCCGATATCAAGAATATGCATGGTCGGCTGGAGATATTTGATAAGGTAAGCCGCAGAGTTTTCAGCTGTCCGCCATGAATGGGCACGGAGGACGGACTCGTGATGGCCATGGGTGTATGTCGCATTTTCTGGCATGGTGATTGGAAGTTGCGATATCACTCGGATGGATGAATTAAGGCAGCTACAATGACAATCAGTCTACTGGTTGGCATCAGGGAAGGAAGAACGAATCGTGCATACTCACTTGTGTGACGAGTGGCGTGAAACAGATCCAAGATGGAACTCTGGAAGGTGAAGAATGGTACGATATACCTCGTAAGCAGAGTTGATCGATTATCGATGTATTCATGAGAGTTTTGGGAGCCTTGACAGTGTAAAGATAGACGCACAACGTAAGGTTTTTGCCAATTAGTTTTCCAGTCTCAGATCCTCATCGTCGAAGTTTAACTCACCTTGATGCCCGAGGCTACTGCCTTTAGTGCCTTTTCATTGTGAGAACTGTAGTAGAATGAACTATTGATGGACCGTCCAAGCCAAGCCCAATGGAAAGTTCGGAAAGTTCAGATCAGTCTCATAGTAGGTCGGTTCAATGCGTTCGGCGAAAGCCGAACACTTCGCCCCCGCCGATTGGACAGTCTTACTGAGCTCGTGACAGCGAGATCACGCCACTGATATGTAAAGTAAATAGTAACGTTATCGCCTGACGGCCCTTTGAAGGGCTTTATCAGATTAGTAGATTTCTCGATGACGGAACCTTTGGCGAGGTTTTGTCTCGAGGTACTGGGATTTTGTCTCGGTTACATTTTGCAGATTGGCACTGATCCCCATGTTGATTGCGTTGTTGACCCCTTAGGCCCCAGAGATGCTTTCGATGCTTTCGTTACGCTGATACTGTCGTTTTCCGTCTATTGTCGTTCTTTTTTCGTGTCGTTCGTGTTGTGCAACTGGTGGACGGGGTCCTTTCACATCGAGGTGTGTACATATGATCGGCTTGAAGTGGTTATATTGATGGTCGCCGTGACAGGGATCGCCCTCCTCGAAGAATCGACAAGTCGGCAATCGGCACGCCTACGCACGTCTCTTTGTCCCTCCGAAACAAGTACTGTCAATCGGCACGCCTACGCATGGCCGTTTCCCTAAACGAAACAGGTGTCGATCGGCACGCTTACGCACACCTCGTGGTCGTGGTGGCACGAACAAGTACATGTTGTCAACCGGCACGTCTACGCACGCCTCTGCGGCACCAAAATACCGAAAACACGGTACCGCATGCCTGTGCGAGCCTCTGAAGAGTCATAGCTAGTCACCCAAAGGAGATTGCTTATTTGGTGATGCCTCCTATGATTCCATGTGCTTAAATATTTCTCTTGTCGATCGTTCTCTACAGCCACGATGTCTACCTCCACCTTGACATCCGCACAGAACTGGGCCAGATCCGACCAATACCACAACTCTTTTCTCATAGTCAAAGACGACGCGTTGGATGCTGCATTGGCAAACAGCGATGCCAAGGGGCTCGACGTGAACGTGGCGGTTAGTGCTTCACAAGGGAAATTGTTGATGCTCTTGGCGACTTCCATCAACGCGAAGTATATTTTGGAGGTCGGGACCTCGGGAGGGTGAGCAAACCTAATTTCACTCTGATCGTTTTTGTTGTGCTTATAGGGGCAAAACCCGAAAGGTATTCGTCCATCTGGTTTGCGAAAGCCCTACCAGAAGGCGGGAAGCTCATTACACTGGAATTAGTTGAACACCGTGCGCAGGTTCGGAATATGTGCTTCCTGGAAGGAGCACGCCGAATCCTAATAATATTACCTTGAAGGTTGCCAAAGAAAACATCGCAAATGCTGGGTTATCTTCCCTGGTAGAGGTCATCACCGGCCCAGCCATTGATTCCTTGAGGAACCTTCAACCCGAGCCTCATTTTGATCTCGTCTTTATCGACGCAAACAAAGAGGCGAATGTAGCATACTTCCTCGAGGCTAAACGGCTCGTGCGAAAGGGTGGCATTATTGTGGGCGAAATCTGTTTCAACAGTGTTCATTACTGACGCAAAATACCTCTCCAGATCGTCGACAATGTGGTACGTGATGGCTTGGTAGCGGATCCCAATCATTCGGACGGGAGTATCGAAGGCGTGAGGGGACTGTTGAAATTGATACAGGGCGACGATGAAATTGACGCGATAACCATTCCGATGGTGGGAGAGAAAGCGTATGATGGATTTTTGTATGCAATTCGCAAGTGACGACATGGGAGTGATAGTGTATAGTACGACGATGCTTGGCTTGGATACAATGCGACTGTAAAGTAAGGATAGCCTCTTGCCAATGAACTGCCTGTGCATAAGCGTAGCAGTAGTGTCTACTCGACTGGTGACGAGGTCAAAGAGTGGAGATCGAGGGAGAGTGTGTCAACAAGTGCACTTCAAAGCTTCATCTTTGATACTGTCAATACAAATACAAAAACACTCTGGTCCTCTCACGCCGATCAGGTCCTTTACCAACGGTACGAATTGTCGTGCCCTTGCGTAAAATCCTGGATCGTGGATCTGACTCTGCCGAATTTCATTAGGCTCCTCCACCTCCTGCTGACGAAACTGTGAAAAATTTGCGATCTATACGAGGTAGACGATTTGGGAGATACCGTATCAAGTCTGGAGCTTGGGAGGGTACGATGCTCATGGCCTCCTAAACGTTAGAAAGGGACAAGTGGATGCCGGTTGCTCCAGAGGAAGGACTACGTAAGATGAAGGGTTCCCTACGACAGAAACACGAAGACTACCTACGACAAGATTTTCGGCCACTACTCCTGGCCCCTAAGGCAGCTGCTCCTAAGTGGATCCTGGCGTTTGTCCCGGTGCATCCAGTACAACGTGGATGTACTCAGGGAGGTAAAGCGAATCTACGACCACCGACGCCTCCAACGTATCCTCGCCTTCCATCCCGTTCTCGTTCTCGTTCTCGTTCTCGTTCTCGTTCTCGGACACCAACAGAGCCAGGTCCGCCTGCACACCAGCAACTCTCTGTGACCGAGCGCCAGGAAGACTGGCCGGATTTGCGCCTGTCTCATGCCACATGTCAAAAAAGAGGATCTCGGCGCGTCGAAGTGTGGCTACTCCCGCAGTACGGGCACGGGCACCTGTGCGCGAATGGAATACCTTCATCATCTGGTTCAAGTACCCCTCAACCGAGCTCGCCAATGTGATCTCACGTAGCTGTGGTACAAGTACAGCTCCCTGTCTCTTCCCAGTGGGCGAAGCTTCCAACTTGTGGATGACATCCCTTGCTATATCCCGCGATCGCGGACAAGGGATAAAGCGGAATGATGTAAGGGTGGGAGAGAGCTCGAGACAGCGTACAAGCTCATCGTTTGGGAAATCAATATCTTGGATGGAAAGGTGACGGAGGGAACACCTAGAACGTTGTAAGAGCTCTGAAAAGGTGCGATCGTGCCAGCGTTGGTTCCAAAGGAAGATCTCCAATGCATCAATCTCCAGCGTTTGGAGTTGAGGCAAAATGAGAGGACCAATACCGGCTTGTATGTGAGAATGAGGGGAGAGTCGCCGAACTCGGAGTGTTTGGAGAGAGGGTAAGACGATAGCCTGGCCACCGTTTGGAGCGCGCCAAGGTGGTCTATCAATGCCCAAGGAAAAAGTGGTCATGTTTTGACACTGGGAAAGGTGCCTGACTTGCCGAGACAGCGTCGAGCTCTGCCTATCATGTGGAGCATAATCGAAGGATACTTCATCAAGGTTTTCCCAACGGAGGTCTATCTGATCATCGACCGAATGTCCAGGACCGTTGTAAGTAAACGACTTGAGGTTTGTGGCAGACTCTAAATTCAGGCGAAGTGTGGTAACGATGCGTTGCGGAAATACATCGCCATTCAGAGAGAGATGTTCCAGAGAGGACAAGTCGCATGGCGCAAATGTGAAAAGGAGGGGGAAATAACCTGGTGACAGCCGAATCAAGATTCGCTTCCAACGATGTGCGTACGTTCGGAGTCGATCGACCAGGAGAGAGATAAGCTCATTCTCCGTGGTGGAATGATGGATGCGATGATCGGTGAAGGCAAGTGATATCGGCAGTGCGCCAGATCGTTTTAAGTGCAGGTCGAACACAGGTTGGACTCTCGGCACGTCGCCGGCGCGATCTGAATGCGACTCTGGAAAATAAAAGTGGATGGATGTCCAAAGGCGGGGATCTGATTCTGCGATGGCTCTCCAACGTTTGCAGACTTGCACAAGGCGAAACGGACTATGCAAGGACACATAAGTGGCAGGTGTTTTCTCGACCCGGCTAGATATGGATAGCTCAAATATACGGGCTAATATTTCCGGAGGGAGGCGTGTCACAGGGGAGCGCAGCACAGCTAGGCGCTGGATAAGCCCATGAAGCTGATCAACGCTGGAAGTGATACGCGAAACGTCTTGTCCTGTACGGAGACGGGCTTTCTCGAGCTGCTCTCTCAGTGAGCGTATTGCCGTATCGATAATCTGATCCTGAGTTTCACTGTGGACCGTCGACCTGCCGTCTAGAAGCTGCGTGATCTCCGGCTGGCAAGCCAATGTAAGACATGATGTCGTAAGTGGTAATGGTAAGACCTACAGATACCATCGCCAACTTGAAATCGATGGACGAAGTATCAACGTCAAAGGATGGGTTGGGCATGGCAGTGGCATTCAACAGAAAGCGTGTCTAGTAATGGATCATATTGGGCTTGAGCACATCGGACTTTCAATTAGACGCATCTATCTCAGCAATGATGCATGATGTTCAACCGGCACGCACGCACGTCTCTGCGGCACGAAAATACGGTACCGTGAGCCTCTGAAGAGTCATAGCTAGTCACCCCAAGGAGATTGCCCATTTGGCGATGCTCCTGTGATTCATGTGCTTAAATACTTCTCTTGTCGATGATTGTTCTCTACTACAGCTACGATGTCTACCTCCACCTTGACACCTGCACAGAACTGGGCCAGATCCGACCAATACCACAACTCTTTTCTCATAGTCAAAGACGACGCGTTGGATGCTGCATTGGCAAACAGCGATGCCCAGGGGCTCGACAACATAGCGGTTAGTGCTGCGCAAGGGAAATTATTGATGTTCTTGGCAGCTTCCATCAACGCTAAGCGTATATTGGAAGTTGGAACCTTGGGAGGGTAAGTAAATCCAATTTCACTGTAATCATCTTGGCTGTACCTATGGGAGCAAAAAACTGACAGGTATTCGACCATCTGGCTTGGAAAAGCCCTTCCGGAGGACGGGAAGCTAGTTACGCTGGAATCAGTTGAGAAACATGCGCAGGTTCAGGATATCCATTGCCTTGAAGGAATCTGTCATATCCTAACGACATTACCTTGAAGGTTGCCAAAGAAAACATTGCAAATGCTGGACTATCTTCCCTGATAGAGGTCATCACCGGTCCAGCTATTGATTCTCTGAGGAAGCTGCAGCCCGAGCCTCACTTTGACTTTGTTTTCATCGACGCCGATAAACTGTCGAACGCAGCATACTTCATCGAGGCTAAACGGCTCGTGCAAAAGGGAGGGATTATTGTGAGTGAAGTCTACTTCAAAGGGCACATCCTTGACGCAAAAAAATCCCCCAGATCGTTGATAATGTGGTATATCGTGGCTTGGTAGCGGATCCCGATTATTCGGATGATGATGTCGAAGGCGCGAGGGCACTGTTGAAATTGATACAAGGTGACGATGAAGTTGACGCGATAACCATTCCAATGGCGGGAGAGAAAGGGTATGATGGATTTCTGTATGCAATTCGGAAATAACAACAGAGTAATGTCGGTATGAGTATGCCATATGTTCGACTTGGAAATAAGCGTAGCAGTGGTGTCTACTCGACCGGTGACGAGGCCAAAGAGGAACTCCGGGATCCAGAGATTGAGGAGGAGTTTGTCAGATTGAATTGAGTGCCAATCGATGGGGAGATAAAGTGCACCAATATGCGTGGACGATCGACGAGGATTCGGTGAAGATGGCGGTCAGCGCATCCGATAAGTACTTACGTCGTGCCAGAGGATTCTCCGCTATATCGGGACTGAACATGTGCGAACCGTTGAATCTATGGCGAAATGGCGGCGCCTGCAACAGCAGTAGCGACGAAGACTTCGGGAACTGACCTAATAAGCTATGGGACGTTTCAGAACACGAACACAAACGTAGAGGAACTTGAATGATACATGCAAAACGCGCCTACGAGGGGTCCAGACTCCAGACTTTATCACCCTTGGTTATTGCCTCGGAAAAGTGCTGCCTGATGTGTGCCAAATCGATGGACGAAGTATCAACGTCAAAGGATGGGTTGGGCATGACAATAGCGTTCAACAGAAACCGCATCGAGACTGCGCAGGCCACCAAGGCACCATCGGACTTTCAATTGAACTTTAGAGACTTGCCTTGTATAGTAAGTAGACAATGTTATCTTCTCTACCAACCCTCTACTGGGATCTATCGACTTGGTTTGCCTCATTAGATGGGGTCCCGAGTTTACCTTCCAGCCCCCACCGCTACTAGCGCGCCAGCAGAACCAACAATAACCCGACGGCCAACGGACTCGGAAACATGGGCCGGTCACCTGTCTCACCTCCCTCTCATTGTTCCTCCAACACCCACGCCCGGTGACCGTGAGTTCGCACACTGCGCGGGGACCATAAGTAATTTTCTGTTCACCAAGTGTCGCTCTCGGTCGATCGCGTTCAGAGGCTGCCCTGACACTGACAGGAATAGCAACGCTAAAAGCCGTGGGGCGGGGGAGCTGGTGGCCCCGCTGGTATCGTAGTAGATGCTTCTCCGGAGTCCAAACCCCCAGAACCCACTCAACCACTGCGCCCTCGACCTATGTCCGCAGGTGCCCACC
>JBBPLP010000812.1:0-12373 GCA_038089875.1 Fistulinella prunicolor
ATATGAGCCATAGTTCAGGGTACATAGGTATGTAAAGCACTAAAAGGGAAGAGGTGACGAAGAATGTGAGTCATTGATGGAATGTGATGGAATCGCAAAGAATGATGACGTCAGCAAAAAGTAAGCAAAAATGAGTAATCGGCTGATTGGCCTTGGTAATACAACTGCACATTAGTAAGGGCTAAATAGTAAGCAGCCCAAGGGGCAAAGGGTTAGGGCAAAGGGTTGGAAAGAGAGAGAACCTAAGCAGGGCTCAACGGCAAAGGTTATCATAATGGTTAACATGGGAAGGAAAAAGATAGGGGTGGTACCAATTGTAACACAGGCCTTTCTGATGGTTTATGTATATGAATAGTTCACTTCAGCATCTGACCCAGGAGACCTACATATGTTGCCATTGGGACAGTCACCCATCCATCTCTCATTAAGGCACTCTGGGATAGAGTTGCTTCACTCTTTACCCCTAGAGGAGGCATCACAGGACAGTTCTTGTTACATTTCCCTTATATGCCCCTATTCTTTTTCTCTAACATTTGTAGCCTTTGCTGTTCAAGCCCCACTTAGGCCACTCTTTTCTGCCTTATTCTTGCTTACTTAGTGCTTACTCATGCGCAGTTGTATTACCAAGGGTACGTGTCATCGCTTACTCATTTATGCTTACTTTCCAATAAGTCTTAGTTCTTCGTGATTCCATTGCATTCTATTGATGACTCACTTCATTCGTCATTGTTTCCTGAAACGACCAAAGAAACAATCAATGAATAAATCAAAGACTGCGACTAAGGCAGCTTGATGTAGAAGTAAAGGAGGCAGTCAGGCCAAGAGATTGTCTCGATGGGAAATCTCCAAGAGAACAAAACTGGGGAAACCAGCCTTGAACCTGGAGGGTTTATATACTACACTAAGGTTTGTACATGTTTGTACGGGATCTACCGATACAATACTATAACCGTCAAGGCTGTACGTAGAATGTTCTATAGAAGTCCATCAGAACGCATGCTGCACTCGAGGCAGCAGATATGACGAGGCTATGGCACAGCCAAGCATAGGAATGCGCAGCATCATATGGAAAGGAAGAAAGAAGCATTGGCACAGCCAAGCATAGCCCTACGCAGCACGGAGATTAAAGAAGGCTGTGAGCGCACAGGTAGTGAGGTCTAGCCCCAAGCCACATGTACTGGACATGTGACCACAAAAGAGATTCTAAAGATAAGGTCAGGTGACAGGTCACATTACATGATAAGATAAGATGCATCAAGCAAAAATGTCTCAGTCCAAAAAGTGTCAGAATGTATAGGGGTAAACGGTACTGGCTGTAACATTTCCTCTTTTATACTTACTTTGCCTGCCCTGAACTCTGGCTCCTCATATATAAATCCATTGATACCCCCGATGTACCCTAAGTTAGACCTACCAGAATCTAGCTCATACATCGTCTCTTCTGGTCCTTGTATCTCTGAGTCTTCGTCATACTCTTGAGTTGATGCTCTTTGATAAACCTTCGAACGATGAACTCCCTCATCGTAATCCTTGAATGGCTTGCCCAACAAGCTGTATCCTTGAACCTAGCTGTCCTCTTCAGGGGCTAGTAGTCATGTGGCAACACCACAACATCTTTGAACCTTCAAAACCTTTGAGCGCCCTCTGGTCTCTATGCTAGCTATGTAGCAAGCATAACAAAAGGTCTAACTTCTTCTTCGAAACCGGCTACTCTCACATAAGCCCACCATTTCCTACCGACACCCCAGAAACCCTTGACCCTTGACCTCGAGCCACCCTTACGGGTATCGAGAACGGAAGCAAGATGCTTCTGAGACCTCCAATGAACCTCAGCCACGCCACCCTTACGGGTATCGAGAACGGGAGCAAGATGCTTCTGAGACCTCCAATGAACCTCAGCCACTTGACGACCCTTCAAGTCAGCAAGAAGAACCTCTGAACTACTATGGCGACATCCGTATTCCAGAACCTGTGCAAGAACAGGAAGCCCAGGACTTAGCCCACCAGCTTAGTCATTCCCTGAACATCCCTCGCGTCCCCACCCCACCGTCGCCTATGCCTATCACTAGGCAGTCAACATTCACTCTTCCTCCTCCACCACCACCCGCACCCGCCCCAGTTATATCCCACGCCAACGACAAGGAATGATGCCTTGGCGCCCCCGATTCCTTTAATGGGGACTTTGACAAAGCCCAAAATTGGCTCTCCCAAGTATGAGGATACCTCCTCATCAATGCCAACACCTATGACACCAAAGACCGAAAGGTTGCCTTTGCCCTCTCTTATATGAAGGAGGGATCTGCAGCCACTTGGGCTACCACCTTCCGAAATGCCGCCCTTGATGCGGTACCACAGACATTCGGTTTCCTGAACTCATTTATCACTAAGTTCACGGAATCCTTCATTCCAGCCGCTGCCCAGAACGACGCCGTCACCTGGCTCACTACCACCCGTGCTGAACAACAGTCTGGAGAACCTCTCTCGCAGACCATCTCCTGACATAACAACCTTTTCTGCCAGAAGGTTGCCCTTGCAAAATCCACAGACCAACACGTCCTGATCACCCAGTACGCTATCGGTATTCCAAAGCAAATCCGCCGCGACATCTATTGCATGACCACCATGCCTACCACCCTCGAGGAGTGGATGGCAAAAGCTCTCGAACTCCAATCCTGATGGGAGCAATCGCTCGCCATGGACAAGTACGCCGCTCTCCCCACCAAACAAAGAGCCCCTCCTCCGATCACTTGTTCCTCGGCTTCTATCCGAGACCCTGATGCTATGGATGTAGACTCCATATCATTCCCCATGAAACTCACCCCCGAAGAGCATAAGAAATGCGCTGCCGAAGGATGCTGCTTCCGATGCAGAAAGCCTAGACACCGCACAGACAAGTGTATAGTCCAGTTCCCCAAGAAGAACAAGACAGTCCAGCAAGTGACCTCTGCTGAAGAAAACCTCCCTAAGATGGAGACTTATGATGACAACAATGACGATCTCATGGTCTGTCATATCAACTTTGTTCGCCCCAAAAAGGATTTTTAAAGCGGAACTCTCGACCGACGCGAGACATTCCTTCTGTACAATGTATTGATGTACCATTAGTTCCTGACGCTATGGAAATAGCAATTCAAGTCTTGAACCCATCTCATACATTGAAAACCATCAACACCCACATCCTCATTGATAACAGCGCCGATATCTCTTGCATCAATTGGGGCTTCGCCAAGCGCAATCAACTTCCCCTCACCCGCCTTGAGAAACCCCTCTGCATCCACAACCTCAACCAACAACTCACTGTGAAAGGAGGGGTATGTTTCATCTCTGAGCTCTTCGTCAGCATTGAAGGGATTACCCACAAGGTCCACTTCTATGTCATGGACTGCAGATGACAAAATATCATCCTTGGAGCACCCTGGCTCTGATCCATCAACCCCTCGATCAATTGGAAGGACCAAACCATCTCTCTCCAAGAGTCCACCAACCAATCCCGCGAACTCTATGAAACCTACGCTGCAAATGTAGAAAAGAATGAGAAGCACTTCCCAAAGTACTCCCCCACCCCGCGACGTCCAAAGCACATCAACGTTAACACCATCACTGGCACACACCTCTTCGACTATCTAGACGAAGAATCTGAGCAACAGTTCCTTACTCGTGTGAAAAAGAACCACTCACTTAACCGCATCATGCGTTGTGGAACTTGTTTTATCCCTGTCTTGGATCCTCGCATCACTGCCCTCACAAACTCCACTGCCCTCGCCATGGCTGCCGAAAAGGCCAAACCAAAGAAAACCCTTCCCCCTGAATACTCCAACTTCGCCGAAGTCTTCTCTAAGGAAGCCACCAACCATGTTCCCCCCTCGCAGCCATACGACCACGAGATCAACCTTGATGACTCATTCTCACCCAAAGTGGGCAAACTCTATTCCCTCTCCCCCGATGAGAAGAAGGCCATGGAAGCCTTTATCGATGAAAACCTCGCCTCAGGAAAAATTTGCCCCTTGAATTCTCCACAGGCCTCACCATTCTTCTTTGTTCACAAGAAGGATGGTGGACTTCATCCTTGCCAAGATTATCGATACCTCAATGAGCACACCATCCTGGATGCTTACCCACTTCCTCTCATCTCCGACCTCCTCGACAAGCTTGGCAACGCCAAGATCTTCACTAAATTCGACGTTCATTGGGGTTACAACAACGTCTGCATCAAAGACAGCCATCAATGGAAGGCCGCGTTTATTACCTACAAAGGGCTCTACGAGCCGACGGTTATGTTCTTCAGGCTCACTAACTCGCCCGCCACATTCCAATGCTTCATGAGCGACTCCTTCCGAGATATGATTGCTGAAGGATGGCTCATCATCTACATGGATGACTGTTACACTTGCTACATAGCTAGCGTAGAGACCAGAGGGTTCTCAAAGGTGTTGAAGATTCAAGGATGTCGTGGTGTCGCCACATGACTGACTAGCCCCTGAAGAGGACGGCTAGGTATGAGGATACGGCTTGTTGAGCAAGCCATTCAAAGATTATGACAATGGAGTTCGTCGTTCGAGGAGTTTATCAAGAGAGCGTCAACTCAGGAGTATGACGGGGACTCAAAGATACGAGGACCAGAGGGGACAATGTATGAGCTAGATTCTGGTAGGTCTAACTTAGGGTACATCAGGGGTATCGATGGGTTTATATATGAAGAGCCATTGTTCAGGGCAGGCGAAGTAAGTATAAAAAGGGAAGTGATGACGAATGAAGTGAGTCATCAAAAGAATGCAATGGAATCGCGAAGAACGATGACTCATTGGAAAGTAAGCGTGAATGAGTAAGTGATGACACATACCCTTAGTAATACAACTGCGCATGAGTAAGCGCTAAATAAGCAAGAATACATAAGCAGGAATATGACGAGGAAAAGAGTGGCCTAAGCGGGGCTCGAACAGAGAAGGCTACGAGTGTCAGAGGAAAAAGATAGGGGCATAGACAGGAAACGTAACAACGACCTCCTCATCTTCTCCCCCAACGAAGCTACACACACCGAACGAACCCGTCGTGTTCTAGAACGCATGAAGGATCTCAACCTTCACCTCAAACTCGAGAAATGTATCTTTGCCGCCCCTGAGGTCGACTATCTTGGAATGATCGTCAAACCCGGCCAACTTGCTATGGATCCCGTCAAACTCGACGTCATCGCCTCATGGCCCACTCCTGAAAAGCTTAAGGACATCCGTTCTTTCCTTGGCTTCGCCAACTTCTACTGACGATTCATTCCTAATTACTCCTCCATCGCCTGCCCCCTCATTGACCTCATCAAGAAGACCTCCCCATGGGAATGGTCACCCACCTGCCAACAGTCGTTCAATAAACTCAAGGCCCTCTTCCTGGCCAAACCTGTCCTTCACATCCCCGACCACTCTGCCCCCTTCACTATTGCCACCGATGCCTCCAAATACGCATCCAGGGGTATTCTCCTCCAAACTGATGCCAACAGAGATTGGCACCCCTGTTCCTACCTATCATAGTTTTTCTCCATGGCAGAGCGTAACTATGATATTTACGACTGTGAACTCCTTGCTGTCATCTGCGCCCTTAAAGCCTGGCATCACTACCTCCATGGCGCAGCACATCCTGTCCAGGTCTTCACCGACCACAAAAACCTGACATTCTTCCGTTCCGCCCAGACATTGAACTGCCAACAAGTACGTTGGCTCCTCGATCTTGCAGACTTCAATCTCAAGATGATCCATGTTCCCAGCAAACTCCTTGCCGGCCTGGACACTCTTTCGCGTTGCCCTGATCTCCTTGCCCCGATGCCACTGACAATGAAGGAGTTACCCTCCTACCCCTCTCCATGTTCGTTAACATTGTCGATGGCACCCTTGCCAATCTCATCGCCACCCACTCTAAGGAGGACCCTTTCGTCCTCAAAGCTATCAATGCTATGGGCTCTGACGCCCCCGCCTTCCTCCAGTCCCGCATCTCCGATTGGAACTACACAGACGGCGTCCTCACATTCCAAAACCGGGTCTACGTTCCCCCTGACTCCGATCTCCGCTGCTCAGTTGTTGCTCGATGCCATGATCACGAGACTGCTGGTCACCCTGGCTATCTCAAAACATGCCAACTAGTCGCTGCGGAGTTTTGGTGGCCCAGTCTTTGTTACGCTTGCTACGTAGCTAGCGTAGAGACCAGAGGGCGCTCAAGGTCGTCCAGAGTTCAATGATGTCGTGGTGTCGCCACACGACTAACTAGCCCCTGAAGAGGACGGCTAGGTGCAAGAATACGGCTTGTTGGGCAAGCCGTTCAAAGATTACGACGAAGAGGTTTGTCGTTCAGAGGTTTATCGAGGAGAGCGTCAACTCAGGAGTATGACGATGACTCAAAGATACAAGGACCAGAAGGGACGATGTATGAGCTAGATTCTGGTAGGTCTAACTTAGGGTACATCGAGGGTATCGAGAGGTTTATATACGAGGAGCCATTGTTCAGGGCAAGCGAAGTAAGTATAAAAGGGGAAGTGATGACGAATGAAGTGAGTCATCAAAGAATGCGATAGAATCGCGAAGAACGATGACTCATTGGAAGTGTAAGCGTAAATGAGTAAGCGATGACGCATACCCTTAGTAATACAGCTGCGCATTGGTAAGCGCTAAATAAGCAGGAATGTGTAAGTGAGAATAAGGCGAGGAAAAAGAGTGGCCTAAGCGGGGCTCGAACAGCGAAGGCTACGAGTGTCAGGAAAAAGGAATAGGGGCATAGACGAGGAAACGTAACAGTCTTGCTCAATTCGTCCATTCCTACGTCCTTAGCTGCGCCACGTGCCAGCAAAACAAGTCCAACACCCATCCTACCATCCCCCTGCTCACTCCCATTCGCTCCTCCTGCACCCACCCATTCCAACAGGTCTCCTGTGACCTGATCACCGACCTCCCTCTCTCCGACGGCTTCGATTCTCTCCTGGTCATGGTCGACCATGGGCTTACTAAGGGGGTGATTCTTTGCCCCATGAAGAAAACTATCACCGCCGAGGGCATCGCCACCCTCTTTTTCCTCAAAGTATTCCCTAGATTCGACCTCTACAACAAGATCATCTCCGATCAAGGCCCCCAATTTGCATCCGCCTTTGCGAAGGAGCTCAGCAAACTCCTGAACTACTCCCTCGCCCTCTCCACCACGTATCACCCGCAAACAGATCGAAAAATGGAACGTGTCAATCAAGAGGTTGAAACCTATCTCCACATCTTTTGCGGAAACCACCCATTCTCATGGTCAGAACTCATCCCACATACGGAGTTTGCCCACAATCATCGCCCTCATTCCGTCACCAGACAATCCCTGTTCTTCCTCATGATGGGGTACAAACCCTAAGCCCTTCCCTCAGTGATTCCTGACACTTCCATCCCCATACTGCAAACCTACATGAGAACCCTCACTGCCACCCCCAATAAGGCCCTTGTAGCCCACGAACTTGCACACTAAGCCATGGCATCCTGCAACCACCGTTCATTTACCCCTTTTGCCAAGGGAGACAAAGTCTGGCTCAAAGCCTGGAACCTGAAGTGCCTTGTGACAAACCCCAAATTTGCACCAAAACAGGAAGGACCCTTTGTTATCTCTGATGTCCTATCCCCGATCACATATCACCTTCGCCTACCCAACACGTGGAAAATCCACCCTGTGTTCCATGCCTCCCTCTTATCACCTTATCGCAAAAACCCCGTCCACAGCCCCAACTTCCCCCGCCTGGCATCTGACCTTATCGCAGGAGAAGAAGAATATGAAATCGAGAAGATTGTATGACATCGAGGGAGCCTGTCATCTCATTCCTTCCTAATCCAATGGAAGGGATACTTGGCGGAAGAAGACTCCTGGGAACCGGAGCAGAACTTGAAACATTCAAAGTCCCTCCTTGACAATTATAAGAAGCGTCATCCGTCCACTTTCCCCTCTTCAACCCACCCCATTACCATCTCTTGTATTCACATGTCTATCGGTCCCACCTCTCCCCTTGCCACTGCTCCCATCGTCACCACACCCCTCGCTGCACCACCCACTCCATCCTCGATCTCTACTCCCTCATCACTTCCCCCGTCCACCATCGACATTCCCTCTCCCCCTTTCGGGGACAATGAAGACACCCGCTTGGATATCGCCCACGCCCCGTGGGACACTACCATGACATTCAAAGAATACCTGAACCCGTGCAACTATGTCACACCCATCACTCCCTCCCACATCGGAAATATTCCTCTCGTCAACAGACTTTCTTCTCCTCCTCCTATGCTTGCTGTGGATGTGCCTGCTCTCGCCCACTCCTTCATCAACCCAATTATGGAAACAGAAGCAACCCACCTCCGATGATTGTTAAAGCACACCACCATCCATTGCACCATTGATGCTCACATCGACATGAACTCTCCCTACCACCACCTTCTCACCGCCTGGCTGTTGACGCAAACAGCCATCCAGATCATGTATACCCGGCAGCCACCCGTCCCACTCACCATCGGCAATTCCACTCTCCGCGCAACAATAGAAATCCTCGAGCAGCAATTACTTGAGGCAATGCATCAGATCAAGTTTGACGATTTTGCTGAAGACATTCAATGATATCACCTAGCGACGACATCTTCCCCATCTGCCTTCTCTTCCCCATTAGACCCTGAAACTCTCGCTGTCGTCAAACAAGTCAACAACTGGTGGACCAGCTATGAAGGGAATGCTCCCCTTCCTATGAGCCACCCTCGTTTCGGAGAAGCTTGCTTCACATGCTCGCCGTTAGGCCACATACGCATCAACTGCCATTTTTATCACTGCCCTCTCTGTTGCCAGCCAGCACCTGGCCATGTCCAATCTCGATGCCCCCTCCGCACTCGCCCTCAGCATGCTCACTCACCTCCTCCTATCATCACTTCCCCCGTCTCGTCTCGACAGTCCACCACATTCTCCTCATCCTCATCTGCTCCTGCATTGCCTATTCCCACTCCTCGACCACAACACGTGGTCACCACATTCTTCCACATGTGCCCCTATGGGGCACCTTGTCGCACGTGCCACCCTCGCTCACCATCCCCCGGTCCTATTGACCAGGAAGACGTCTGGGATGACACGGCTTATGCCAACACTACCGGCTCTCCCACTGGGTTCATTGATTTGTAAACTGTCTGCATCGTGGACTTGACCCCTAGTACAGGGGTAATGTTACAATTCCCTTATATGCCCCTATTCTTTTTCTTTAACATTCGTAGCCTTTGCTGTTCGAGCCCTGCTTAGGCCACTCTTTTCTGCCTTATTCTTGCTTACACATTCTTGCTTACTTAGCGCTTACTCATGCACAGTTGTATTACCAAGGGTATGCGTCATCGCTTACTCATTTATGCTTACTTTCCAATGAGTCTTCGTTCTTCGTGATTCCATTGCATTCTATTGATGACTCACTTCATTCATCATTGCTTCCTCTTTTATACTTACTTTGCCTGCCCTGAACTCTGGCTCCTCATATATAAACCCATTGATACCCCCGATGTACCCTAAGTTAGACCTACCAGAATCTAGCTCATACATCGTCCCTTCTGGTCCTCGTATCTCTGAGTCTTCATCGTACTCTTGAGTTGACACTCTTTGATAAACCTTCAAACGACGAACTCCCTCGTTGTAATCTTTGAACGGCTTGCCCAACAAGCTGTATCCTTGAACCTAGCTGTCCTCTTCAGGGGCTAGTAGTTGTGTGGCAACACCACGACATCTTTGAACCTTTGAAACCTTTGAGCGCCCTCAGGTCTCTATGCTAGCTATGTAGCAAGCGTAACAATATCGATTTGGAAGTAATCTTTTATTGCAATCTGAAGCGTGTCCCAGATAGGCCACGCCAGATCTCCTTTTGGCTCGAGCAGTGTGGTGAGCTCACCTACGGGCATAGGAGCTTCTTTATTCCGTAAGTGCCTTTCAATCATGACCTGGGCATAGCCTGTGGCCTCATCCTTCATGTGGGTGTTGTTACAGCCAGTACCATTTACCCCTATACCTTTTGACATTCTTTGGACTTAGTCGTTTTTCCTTGACGGATCTTATCTTATCATGTCACGTGACTTTATCTTTAGAATCTCTTTCACAGTCACATGTCCAGTACATGGGGCTTGGGGCTAGACCTCATTACCTGTGTGCTCACAGCCTTCTTTCAATCTCTGCACTGTGCAGGGCTATGCTCGGCTATGCCGATGCTTCTTTTCTTCCTTTCCATATGATGCTGCGCATTCCTATGCTTGGCTGTGCCATAGCCTCGTCATATCTGCTGCCTCGAGTGCAGCATGCATTCTGATGGACTTCCTTAGAACATTCTACGTACAGCCTTGACGGTTATAGTATTGTATCAGTAGATTCCGTACAAACATGTACAAACCTTAGAGTAGTATATAAACCCTCCAGGTTCAAGGCTGGTTTCCCCAGTCTTGTTCTCTTGGAGATTTCCCATCGAGACAATCTCTTGGCCTGACCGCCTCTTCACTTCTACATCAAGCCGCCTTAGTTGCAGTCTTTGATTTACTCATTGATTGTTTCTTTGGTCGTTTCACTAGAACAAGACTACTCAACCTCACCTGTGCCCAGACGTTCCCCGCATCCACTAGGTACGCAGATGACCACCGAGCTCTTTGCTGAGCTGTGCTAGGCGTTGCCAAGTCCCCTGTCGTTGATGATACCTTCGACAGTCTCCACCATCCCCACAGGACGAGCAGAGCAATAGTAAGAATGCTACGCTCAAGGTACCCCTGGACTCGCATCAAGAACTAACCATGATAGTGTCT
Organism: Fistulinella prunicolor; assembly: GCA_038089875.1. Classification (NCBI taxonomy): domain Eukaryota; kingdom Fungi; phylum Basidiomycota; class Agaricomycetes; order Boletales; family Boletaceae; genus Fistulinella; species Fistulinella prunicolor. Next base: position 10,800 of record JBBPLP010000812.1, read on the forward strand.
AGTGTCTACAGGTGGATCAAGGAGATCCTTACTCAGTCTTTCCAGCTATTCGGAAGAGACAGACCGAGTGAAGGAGGAAGCGAGAGAACCATCATTGTCAACCCTGTTGTTGATAGAAGGTCGAGGGTACACCACCGTCGACGAGATTTTGAGAGAGATATTCAGAGGAATCCCGGGGCATACCGTCTTACCCTATCTGAACCAGGAGTTTGCAGATTTATACAGGGAAGTGACAGACGAGAACTACATGAGGATCACCCACCATGCCTCAGAAGGAAGGCAGCTTACACCAACCTCAGACTACGATCCCAATGACCTCCCCCCACTAATATACCCTCCTACAAGGACCCCCTCCCCATATTACTATCTGGGTTACCAGACCGGACTCCCCTCCCCACCGTTCGGCTCCCCACTGTCGAGCCTTACACCATCCCCTGTACTAGAGAACTGGTACACCCCTATTATACGCAGACCCCTATGCAGGTCCCGTTTGTACACCACAGACCCAGAAAGGCAGAGGGTTGCGAGAGCAACGAGACAGCTACCTTACCTACGCTCCTTGTCCTCGTTGAAGAAACCATCAAGGAATATCTAGCACAACACTAATAGAACCCCCCTTTTGATCAATCACAATGTCCGATTTCCAAGATCAGATCAACCAGCTCGTGCAAATGGTAAACACACAAACTGCACAGATAGCAGACTTAATTGCCGACAAAACACGTGTACAGGCATTGCTAGAAAGAGCAAAGCTGGAGTTAAGGGAAACTCAAGCTCGTGTAGAAGAAAGATTCACTAATCAACAGGCCACCTGTAATGATGACGCAGGCGGACCCAAGACAAAAGTAGAATTGTTTTTGGAACCTGGAGAATATGATGGCTCTAGGGTGAAATTCGAAGAATGGTGGATGAAAATGAAAGCATGGATGACATGCCATCCCCATATCTTCTCCCGCATTTACTCAGGCTCAGGGGCAACGGCCCACTACACCCCCGACATCCACAATCGGCTATACGCCATCCTCTCACGCTTAAAAGGCACTAAAGGTGCCAACTACGCAGAAACAGAGCTCGCCAAGCTCGAAGCAGGCACTTCGGAGTTTGATACATGGGAAAGTGTCACCATGGCCATCGAATCACTCTTCTGTCCCCAGCTCCAACAAGACTGGGCATGAAAGCAGCTCACAGAGTTCTCACAAGGGGCTCAAGACTTTGACACTTACATGGCAAAGTGGCGAAACCTGTTCACACAGGCCCACATCGACGACGTCCAAGGCACCATGCTTTTGGAAAAGAATACCAAGCGTGAGCTTATTGAGGAGCTCTACAAACAAGGGAAGTGAACCACCTCGGTCACGGAAATGGTGAACTTGTTACGTGAGATCGCCAAGATACAAGAGTCTTTCCGACTCAACTTCGGAAAAATCAGAGAGGCAACTGATCGCCGATCCTGTGCCGCCCACAAGGACTCTAACGAGTCAACACCAAAAAGGGATAAGTACCAAACCTGCGCAGCCGCGATGACCACCGGCTGCTATAACTGCGGCAAAGAAGGTCACATGATTCGGGAATGC
>JBBPLP010000813.1:0-12365 GCA_038089875.1 Fistulinella prunicolor
GGACACGAACCTACTCACACCCACGCACATACACCCATGTCGGTGATGGGACTGGTGAAGCCCCCACCGATGCAGGGTGCATCAATTTCGTTGCCAATTCCGCCTTCCATGTCTGGGGTGCATTCGCACTCGCACTCGCACTCGCACCCGGTTCCCTTTGGCTCTACTTCGTCGACCTCGCTTCCGCTGGACGCACACAGCGCCAGTTCGCGCGAGTCGAGCGTGGCGAGCGACGGGAGTCATGGTTCACCACATACAGGTACGGGCGGGAGCGGGAGCGACAGCGAGGTCCTGTCAAGCTGTAGCTGGAGTCGACCGACGTTTAAACGGGGTCCATCGCAGACGCTGGGGCCCGCGAGCTCTAAGCGCGCCTTGGTGGAGCGCCCGGGGAGTGGGCCCAAGGGGGTGAAGCGGGACAAGTGTCGAGAGGATGGTGTGGAGGGAAGAGTAAAAGATGGGGAAGCGATGGATGCGAATGCGAGTATGGGGTCGCCCGGGTCGAGACCAATGGTTGGGCTTCCAGAGCGGGCGAAGCGGGGCTAGACCCTCGTTGTTTGCCGGGTGCCTGGGCTCGACCGCGGTCGGGACCCGTGATGGGGTTATCATGGATTTCTCTGTTTCTCTTTGTTCTCTCTCTGCATCTGCATCTGGGTCGGTTGCCTTTTTTTTTCATTGTCTTCCTTGTCTTTCAGACGCTTGTTTCGAACTTACCCAAGGTTTCGTTCATTTTTTTGGTCGCCTTTAGTTTTCTTTTTTCCCTTGGCTCCACCCTGGATTTTTATCTTTTCGAACACGAATGCTAGTATTACCCATCGATGATCGATCCGATGTACTATACACTGCGATCCAGATGAAAAAAAAGTGTCTATAACCGACCAATTGAACAAACGTGCAGTCCGAGCGTTTGTCCCGTTTGTCAAGGACATTGATATATGATGGTGGATAAGGGTGATCAATTGATTGGTCTATCGACAATTCGACGGCTTGCCTCATAGGACGGGCTGGCCACCAGAAGCTGTGTTGACTTGTGAACGCCTCGCGGCCGGGATGCCTGTCCTTTGCCCACGCACCACCATGTCTGCAACGTCCAACGCTGATGATTTCAACCCTGAACTTTCAACGAATCCACCATACGTCCATACTTCTGAGTCATTGCATTATGCTGTTACCCACGTTTTTCTTCCCATCGATCTTCCAGGCAACAGCGACTATACCGTAGAGATGGACCTATCACTGCTCTGTGCAGTGTGCGCTGCTGCCCACGCTTATAGCACACATGTTCACGGAACGTCTGCTTCCCAGTGGCATCGGATCACAAGGATGTTGGACAACTTGCAGATGTCTGTCAAGTCTGAACACCTGGACAGAGACCACGTCATCTCCCAGCTGCGCGAGATGCAAACAGGAGGTACGCTTCACAGGTTTTGTACAGGGTCCGTCCTGACAATTCATAGATATCCTTGCGCTTCCCATTCGACCTCACAATTCTGCGATTGTCCTCACGAAAGGGGATAACTGTACGGGGCTCGAGTCATTCGAGGTTTCCCCACATGTGGATGCTGTAAAGAAAACATCAGGCTCGCTGATATGCTCGTATCCTGAGTGTGCCATTGAGATACCAAACAAAATATTTGACGATGGAGACTCTCAATTCAAACTCGCCGATTCTCTCTGTCGCCCCAGTACTGCTCACTCGAATCTTCCTTCCCCTCTCCCCCTTCATGCGGAATATATCACAGGACTGCTTTCGGGCATTTTGCAAGTTGTCGATTGCACTACTGATGTCCCTCGCATTTTCAAACGCGTTTATGACCACCACGCTGGCCGTTCCTCACGCGGCTCGGTTCCATGGCGTCGCTCGTCTCTTTGGTTTGTCATCAAGGTCACAATCCAAATGTCTCTTGATCGAACTCCTTTCGGACGGGCATCTTACAAAAGATTCCTGTTATTCTTCATGTCCACCGTTGCAAGGGATGTAAACCTTCCCATTCTTTCCACGGATCTGCTTCACTTGATGGCGTCTAAAATTCTCCGTCGTATGGGCAAGCTTGCTTCATCTATCCCCGACTGGCTTTCCCAGATGGTACTGAAGACATGTGCTGGTCTTCGAGATATTCTTGACGCTAGATGGACATCGCGGAGCACCCGCTCGTCCCCGTTTCGGAATCCTTCCCAGGACGAACTCGTGAGAGATACCCAGCTCTCACTCGAGCACAGCCGTGAATACATTTGCAATGCTCTCACGAATCATGGACGCAAACTCGTCGACACACCTTTCTGTCCTAGCCACCGTCGTCGTGGAACTATCGACGATTTCTTGTCGTCGGATGGGGGCTTTTTTGACGAGGGATATGATGTCGATCCCGTGGTTACCCTTTATGACGTCGAGCAATCAGTTGAGCACGGCATTGACGACTGGCTTGCCTCCGTCACGAATGTAGACGAGGCATGCGCACAACTAGAGATCTTGATGGATAAATACATGGCGAAGGCTCGCAAATCATCCACTGGCCCTGAAGCCGAGTCCATCTGGTTATTGACAGGCATAGAACTTTTTGTCGCAATCGACAAACTCGTTGTGAACGAGATTCCCATGCTCGCCGACTATTCTCCTGAGATCCAGATTGAATCCCTGGAAAGACTGTTGCTCCGAAAGACAACAAGTCTCCATCGTCTTTCCTGTGCTTACCAATATCTTTCTGTGCGCCATTCTCAGTCTCATCAAGGATGGTCGGTACTTTCTGATGCCTTCACGGAAGGCAGTTTCGCTGTCCGTTATTATGACCAATCCCCACATCTTCAGCAATTGAAAGCTCGTATTGAAGAAGACGCGATGGGCGCCGGTACTGAGTACCGAGAAGATCCACAACAACCGTGTAGCGAGATAGAGATTTCTAAATCGCCGTTACCTGCCTCGCCATTACACGCCAAGGTCGTCGTTTTCGAACTGCGGTGCCCGGCGCTCATTCGCATCTGGCGATCTGCAGCCGCCCGAATTTGGAGTAACTTCTATCAAGATGGCCAAATAGAGAATGGCGATCTACTTTCATGTGCTTCTGCGTTGCAGCGTTACTTTGTCGACCGCGATGGACGGCCCCTCAATGTCTCTTTCCTCCCTTTCTATCCAGCGGGGTCCCAATCCCGAAATGGCCCTATTTTACGTTATGCCATCAAAAGTTCCATAGGCCTCCTCACATGGCAGACATGGCAGTCAGACAGTCAATATTTCCCCCAGATGTCACCTTGGATGCAATTCGATCCCCGCTTCCCGTTGAGCAGGACAAGCTTTGCAAGGCATGCCTCTCACACATCCAACGACGTTCTGACTTCTCAAGTGGACTATCCCGCGGATTTCTCTCACGACGAATTCATTACATTCGGACACTTGCGGAGTGGTGGATCACTCCAGTGGGTCAACATCCTGCAGGGGCTGCGCAATAGAACTCTCAATCTTCGTCGTCGCCGTTCCCATTTTCTCCTTACTATCGCAGTCTTTCAAGTCGGACCCCTCGATTTGAATACGGGCGAATGGATCTGGCATCAAGACCTTCAAGAGCCGTCCTTTTGCAATGCCCTTCTAGACGAGCTCGAGAATGTGTGCAGCGACGTCTGGGCTGGTTCGATAGACGGGACGATGATGAACACTATTTCTTTGTTACTGGCTCGGGTGCTTACATCGAGCCCCTGTGATGCTGTCCCGAAGCGAGTCATCGAACTTCTTCGGAGGATACGCAGGAAGACGTTCAGTTGGATGCAGGAGTTGTCGTACAACCTAGCAATTGCGCCCACGAGCAAAGAACGCAGCCAGCTCTTGTGGGATATGGCTACCACTTGTCGGAGCACGTTTGATGTCGACTCTGCTACTTTCCTTAAGCTTTTCCAAACTGCCGAAGATGTCGATGCTGCACTTTCTTGTGCCCTCTTCGTACCCGCACTCCGTCCCCAAGGTATTTTTGACTCGAATATCAAGTGCTTTCAACACTCAGTAACGCCAACTTTTCAGACCACCATGTAACACTGATCAGCAACCGAGACCGTTCTCTCTCTCTTGCACTTGCAGGGGTTTTACGGGATGTGATTCTTGCCGATCCATCAGATTATGGGATTGACCTCGCAGTGCGAAAGATTTTCCCAAGTCACAAGCCATGCGCAAACAGATGGGAGCAGTTACAAAATCCAAATGACCGTTGGCTCATATGTCGAGCCAAAGAGATTGTGGATCATCCGTCGCATGTGGTGCATCTCAACCTGTTCGATTCGGAACTTCGAATGGATGGTCAACCATCGGGCGGGTTACCTCCTGCAATTAGAGACGATCCGGAATACAAACAAATCTTTCGTGATGTGGGTATATACTACATCTCCTGGCTTTCTAACAAGTATCTCTGACTGTCGTTTGCAGCAAGGCTTTTTTCTCACACGGTCCAGTCTTCCAGGAATGGATTTCACGACTTTAACCGCACCGCCCGATCATAAGGTATGTGTATGCTACACGACACCAGCATGATGGCTTAAAATATTCGTAGGTGCACTTTTCGCTGCGACATGACAGTCCTGTGATTCGAATGGAAAGTGATAAATCAAACGATATTCTCGAATTGATTCCTTCGAGCAAACTGCGAGGGGATCTTCCCCCAGTGCTGGTTGATGGTCATGTACACTGGTTGAATCTGTCCACAAAGATCATCGAGATACGCCCTCTCGAACACCCTTGGGAACATTCTCCAGATAACTGGAGAATTGATTGCGCATCTGGACAATATCGTGCGTCCAAAGACCGTGAGACGCTTGTGGACATGCGAAGCCCAACCGGGACAATGGTGTCGAAGTGTTTCGAGTGTCTCAACTTCCCCGAGCGCAAGAGGTCGAAATCTTCTTATGAATATATCTACAACAGCCGGTCCGACAATGTCTTGATCACCACTTTCCTCACCAACCTCCAGTCTATTTCAGTGCAATTGTGCGCTGTGTTACCCCTGCACAACTTGTCCTTTTTTGTCAACAAGCAGGGAGAACTCGAATCCCGTGACTTTAAGGACATGGTGTACGACGAGAATCAATGTGTTGGGGCATTGTATGGTTTAGAACATCTTCTTGTTCTCCGGCCGAGTGCCCAGGGCCATCCGGCGGAACTCATCCCCAGACGCGTCCTCATCCCTAATTGCTTTCTTGAAGTGCATGACAACCATCAGGTTAGGGTTCGCACCGGGGAACACAGAGCTATTATACCTGACGAACCACTATATCATACCTACAACGTGGATACCGAAATGGGTTGCTTGGTGGGGAGTGGCAGCCTGATAAGCACGCGGTATCTCGCTGAACTGCATTCCCTGACTAGCTGTGATAGACCAGATCCACTCACAGGAAAAACAGGTGATCAAGCAGCGTATTTTCTCTTACAGTCTGCCGGGTGTCGATCGATCATGAAACTCAAAGCACTCCGTCGGCCCTACGATGAGCTTTGGATCTCCGAACCCAACTTAGGGTGTCCTCAGATTGATGCCTGGTACACCGAAATCCAAAAAAGATATTACTGGATATCCAATAAAGATAACAGCCTAGTCAAGCCCAACGAGCACAGGATACATCGAGCCGCATATCTATTTCCGTGGCATACCTCTGGTCCAATTTCCCCGAAAGACAGTGATTATGACGGCGGAAGCGACTATTTGACCGCATGTATTCCCGCAGAATCGGGAGTATCCACTATCCCGCACTTGCTCCAACAAGATACATCCAACGAAAAAATAACGGCGCCGGTCAAGCTCGATCAACTATTTTCCAACCGACAAGTGCCAAAACTACCCCAACGAGCGCCAAAACTACCCCCACGTGACACTTTACTTGACCACTGCTACAAGTTGAAGCCATCATCAGAGGATATTCCCAAACTGGATCGATTATTCGCATGTCCCGCAATGAATAAATACAATTCCGCATTTCAGCAGGAATACGTCGGTCTCCTTGGACAAAGCATGCAACGTGTTCACCAAGGTCCTCCGACGATATACTGCAGATTGACGGGGCAGGATCACATCGACACGCTCAGGAATCACTTCCTAGAGTGCAGATCCAGCTACTCGACTACTCTGAACACTCTCAAGGAGCGTCTGGGTCCAACGAGCGATCCGTATCAACAAGCCCTAAGCCAATTTGGTCAAATGCATCCAATTACAGCAGACATCCTGTTGCAATGCCTTGCATCCACTTCGCAGATCAACCTCCCCGTACAATGGAAGAAATACTTGGTATCGTTCGCTCTGATCCTCTTGGACCTTCAACGCGCTCGAAGATTGCTCAGATTCGCTTTGGACAGTCTCGAAGAAGAGTTTTATAGGGAATTAGAGACCGAGGTATGCGAGGGGTGGAATCCCGAAGAATACTCAGATTGGCTGTTGATTCAGGTGTGCTTCCACTGTCCGAGTACTTCTCTCTATTGATGTTGCTTGTCGCCTGTATCAGATTCAAGGAAACTTCCTCATTCGTCACACTCAGGCAAAAACTGCGATGGAAATGATGTCTCCAACGTCTGGACAAAACACTTTAATGCAAGTCAATATGGGCGAAGGAAAATCATCTGTGATCATCCCGATCGTTGCTGCTGCTCTTGCCGATGGGAAGCAGCTTGCCCGCGTCATCGTCCCGAAAGCATTGACAGTCCAGATGTTCGAGTTGTTGGTTGGTCGCCTTGGTGGGCTCGCCAATAGGCCAATTTACTACTTGCCCTTCTCCCGTTCTCCATCGGAGCACGACCAATATGGAAATGTGGTCGGCCTTCAGATCAATGATCTACACATGCACATGCTTCAATGCGTCGCTGAGCGTGGAATTCTGCTTGTGCAACCTGAGCATGTCGCCTCTCTCAAATTAATGTGTGTTGAGGAGCAAATATGCAAAGGAAAAGCTGTGGTCAACCAATTGTCGAAGTTTCAGAAATTACTTCAAGTTCACGAGTACGTCACGACATCCTTGTTATGGAAATCGGTATGGATGGATTTACTGCATTAATGATCATTTGAATTAACCATTGAACCCCAGGTACAAGAAGACAGCTTTATAGGCAATATGTTTCGATCGTTCAGCCGTAGGGCAAATCATTCAAGCCAAAAGTATATCGCTCAGGCTGACCACCGTGACGAGGACAGCGCATACAAGTGGCTCAGCCTTCAGAAGTGGATGGATGCTCACGTCCGGGATATTTTGGACGAGAGCGATGAGATTCTTCATCCTCGATTCCAGTTAATTTACACCATCGGCTCCGAGCAACATATGGACGGATATCCCGACAGATGGACAATCACTCAGCAGTTGCTTCGACTTGTCAGGCAATGCGTCGCAACACTCTCAAGAGATCACCCCGACAGTATAGAATACCACTGCGGCTCTCCTGGAGCGTTTCCTTATATTCGCTGGGTGCGAACCTCCAAAGTTGGTCCACGCTTAGTATCCATGATTGTGGAAGAGGTGATGACCGGACGGCTTCCTGGTTTCAGCTTTGAAGGCATCTCCCGGGAATTGCGAGATGCAATTTATAATTTCATATCTGATAAGGATGCCCTCCAACTCCCTGGCATAGTAAATACGGTAAAGAAGTTTGCTAGGCGTTCCGAGCAGAATCGTATGTGGACTGGACTAGTACTTCTCCGTGGTCTCCTGGCCTCAAATATCCTCTTGTTTGCACTGACGGAGAAGAGATGGGGGGTCGACTATGGTCTTGTCTTCCAGTCGCAGTCACAATACTCCGTGGATCACACAATGCTTGGCGTTCCGTATGCCAAAGACAAGCCGACCTCCACAATGCTTGCCGTTCCGTATCTGGCCAAAGACAAACCGAGCCCCAACACGCAGTTTGGCCATCCAGACATCACCATCATTCTCACATGTCTTTCTTACTACTATTCCGGCCTCAGCGAAGAGCAGCTAAGAACTTCTTTCGAAATTCTGCTGGACCAGGACGACCCATCCACTGAATATGCTCTTTGGATCAAAGATTACGATAACAAGTCACTGCCGGACTCGCTTCGGAAACTTGTCGAGATCAACCTCAGGTCATCTGAGCAATGGGATGAAGACATATTTCCGCTTTTCTCTCGCAATCAGGGAGCCATAGATTTCTATCTTTCTCGGGTAGTGTTTCCGAAGGAAGGGAAGGAGTTTCCATGGAAAATTTCGGCGTCTAGCTGGGACTTGGTAGAGAAACGGAATAAGGACAGTAAGGTCATCACAGGTGAGTAGTTGTGTGGTTCACCAATTCGCTCGCTGAACCAAACAATAGGATTTTCGGGCACGAATGACGTCCGATGGCTGTTACCGATGTCTATTGTCCAAAGAGAACTCGAACATGAGCAAGGAACCAACGCCAGAGTTCTCGCATATCTTCTTCGGTCCGAAAATGATTTCTATATGAAAATACACCAGAACGGAAAGCGAGAGACCACGCACGAATTCCTCAGCGCGGTGGCAAACCTGAAGCTCAAAATTCATGTTTTGCTGGATGTCGGTGCACAGATACTCGACTCTTCCAATATTCAAGTAGCCAAAGCTTGGCTCCACATCAACTGCGATGCTGCTGGTGCCGTCTATTTCAGTAGGAATGATGAATTAATGGTACTCAATCGAAACGGAACCTCTACACCATTTGCGTCATCACCACTTTCTCAGCAGTTAGACCGTTGTGTTGTCTACCTGGATCATGCACACACGAGGGGCACTGACATCAAACTACCCATCAAATCACGGGCAGCCGTCATGCTGGGTCCCAAGGTCACGAAAGATCGTCTTGTGCAAGGTTAGTTTCGACGTTTTAGTTCCATCGCTCCAATTCGACACCTTGTGATTTCAGGTTGCATGCGGATGCGCAGGCTGGGTCGTGGCCATTCAGTCATGTTTTTTGCGCCTCCTGAGGTTGATCTCAGCATCCGTGCCCTGACTGAGAAAAAGGATCCGAATACTCGGGTTACCACCGCTGACGTCTTATGCTGGGCGATACACGAGACCTGGAATGATATTCAACAACGAGCGCCTTCCTGGGCACAACAAGCCATGGACCATAAATCGAGACATGATGCTTGGTCTCGCTTTTGCAATGATGAGCTCACGGTCGAGAAACTGTCGGATGCATGGCTCCAACAAGAACGCAAATCGCTGGAAGATCTTTATGTATCCTGTGAAACTGAAAAATCCTCAGCTACTGTGCTAGCTCTGGATCCAGGGATCCGGCCGCATTGCAAAAAACTTGGAGTTCTATCGCTTCCCAGTATGAATATGGAAGAAGAACAAGAACGGGATGTCAACCGCCAGAAGGAGCGCGAACGGGAGATGGAGCTGCCTCCCAAGGCAGAACCGGCAGAACATTCTCTTCATGCAGACGTTGCAGCCTTCGTGGAGACTGGTATTATCCCTTCACTGCACTCAGGCAGCGTCTTTCGTCCCGTCTTCACGACACTCGATAAAAGTTCTGCAGCTACTCGTGAAGCAGACGTCTGGAGTCCATTTCTCTTGGCGACGGTGGACTTTTGCAGTACAATCAAACCTGACTCCACTGAGGGAACTATTGATCAATATTTACGCCCGGTCCAATGGGTGCTATCTGGAAAAATGGATTGTGGTGGCCCTGTACTCGTTCTGATTAGTCCATTCGAAGCAGACTGCTTGATGTCAGACATCAGGGCGAGCGAAAATGTCCACCTTCATGTATATGCACCCCGCACATCGCAGCGCATGGAACCGTGCGACGACCTAAAACTGTATTCCATCCCTCCCCTTCCTTCCGATTGGACACCACCTTGGGCTCTGATTGACCAGCTTAATGTGTTCGCTGGGCAGCTCTATCTCAGAGACTATAAATCGTATCTCCGACTGTGCCAGTTCCTCGGGGTATCTGCGAAAGAGTTGGAAAACGATGGAGCCGTACGATGGAATCTATATAACATTCCTGGCAGCCTGGAGGAGAACAAGATCATGTTCTCAGGTTCACCGCTGCCTTCCGTGATGGCGCTAGTCGCGATTCGGAACAGAGGGCGACCGTTTGCACACACGCACATGGGCAAAATTCTTCAAGGGAAATCACTGACAGAGAAAGACTTTGAAGCGCCACAATCGGATGCCTCTGGAGACACAAATGCTACGTGCGATAAAGAGATACCAAACACCTTTGCATCTATGAACGTGAGCTTCGTTCCACAGTACGGTCCTGGGCAATCAGCGTTGCTTCCTTCTGCTGAGCGAGGGTTGGAGATATCAGATGCAGATGCAGAGCAACCTCGAAAGCTCCTACGTTCGGACTGATAATTGACTTTCAACATTGCTTCATTGGTGAGTTTTTTTTTGGTGGGTAAATGGAGAACTCATACTCTGTCTCGTAGCGTTTCCTATGCTTGTTATCCCGTTTTCATGTTTTCATGTTTTCCTGAACAGAAGATTCGTCGGACATGTTTGTTCATTGGTCTCACGGTTGTATTCTTTACTTTCGTTTTGCATATGCGTTGTATTGATGCAGATGGTGACTCTTCCGTTCCCACTCCGTTGAACAGCCCGAGCCTAGTTTTAGAGCATCATATATGCTATATTGTCCGCATTGCAATCAGGGCACCGACCAGATCTTCCAACAAACTAAATCACGCCTTTAGTTGAAGACTTTTCTGCATCGACCCTATTGGTGTGTCGCCGAAGTGACCCCAATGGTACCAGACTCATGTGTAGGTCACTCAGACCAAAACGAACTGGTTATAAGCAGCCGTGTAAGAAACTGTTTAAGACGGTCGTCAGCGGCCCGTGTCATAGTGAATTTAAGATATGATCCCGAACCATGATTGAATATAGATCGACGATTGACCAGTCATACCGACAGTTAGCTGAACGACAGTATCTTGTCTGTCATCTCAACATCTCGACCGAAAGTATATGCCGACATTGAAACATACCCAAAGTCCTGCAAATCATTCACCTTTCAGTACTCCCGTCCGAGTCCGTCAGAAAGCGCTCCGTGGTTTCAACTTTCAATGGTCAACGGGCACGATCTCAGGCTTCCCGGTGTAGCGAGAAAAACGGGGCCGAAGGCGTTGCCTCGTTTGGAGACGTTCAACTTGTTTGAGACGTTTGACCTGCCGGTTGCGATCCTCCACGTTGCAAACGGCCCATGAGAAAGTCTGCGGACATAAACCATTATCCAGTCGCGTGGCCCAGTTTCAGACGTAACGGTTCTCACCCAGGGGCCAGGGCCCATATTCCAACTTTCAACCGAGCGGATTGTCGTTGCCAACCGGCGCCCACCTATCGGTGTTACATCCTTTGCACTGCATTGCAGATGAGAAAATTGAACCCAATGCGTGCCAATTCCTGATTTGATTGAAGCCTCACGCGTGCTCTTCCTCACGCGTGCAACGTCACGTGACGTAGAAATGTACTTGCCGCGCGATAAAGGCTAGTACCTACTACCCATTGCCCAACGCCGTGGATTCGGTTGGGCATCGTCACGCTGCTCGATCATCAGATCCACGACAGCGACCCGTGGCGAGTGTGTACGCACACGTCACCGTCTTTGGCAGAGTGCCTAGAATGACCTCCCATAGCGCAAGTCGGGTGCTCCCGTTGGAGTGTATGAACGATCGCAAAGCGTGCCGTTTTTCCAAAGGCGTTTTGGATTGTTCGACCTGCCGACGGCGAGTGAATCTTGTTAAAAACGAACTGCAGCAGCATTCGCCGCCGTTATCATTGTCGTCATGTTATCCCAGCCTTTCAGGGTGAGTCTGGTCGTCGGGATTACTTGTTCTCCTCGACCTTGGTCTCGTTTTTCGGGCTCGACACTGTGCTCACGGTTAGACCGAATAACTGGGGTTCCTATCACAGGTCGATCGTGCACTCCAAACTGGCTCGAAACATGGAGGCCCTGTATCGGAAACGAAATCTGAGCCCATTTTGTCCTTTGACGATGTATTGGATGTTAAAGGCAACGGTGAGGCATCTCGAGCGCACTCATTCAAATATGTCAATCCAGATGTATGTTAGTGTTCAACCACTGCAAAGGTTAATCTGCAAGATTAGCCCTTGTTGTGTAAGCCTTCCTATCGTCTTACTTACCCTCCATTTTGCTGGAGTTGCTTCAGGCTATCACCCATAATACCCTGAACTCGGGTAGCCCTGTCTGTTCAGATTTACTTCGGTTTCGCATGCACCATATACCTGAGTGGAGGAAACTTCGAACATAGCACCATTAATATTGGACAAAAGGGTATTGTTACAGTAGAAGATCTCATAAATGCACCGCGTCGGGGATTTGGCACGTTCTCCCGAACGTAGTGCATTAGGAGACATTATATCGTATTATGCATTCTAAGTTAACATCGTTAGGGTTCGTAAATGTC